>JASTWF010000029.1:9513143-9626439 GCA_030390025.1 Squalus acanthias | reverse complement strand
CTCTCCCCCTCACCGTCACTCTCTCCCCCTCACCGTCACTCTCTCCCCCCTCACCGTCACTCTCTCTCCTCACCGTCACTCTCTCTCCCTCACCGTCACTCTCTCTCCTCACCGTCACTCTCTCCCCTCACCGTCACTCTCCCCCCTCACCGTCACTCTCCCCCTCACCGTCACTCTCTCCCCTCACCGTCACTCTCCCCCTCACCGTCACTCTCCGTCCCCTCACCGTCATTCTCCCCCCTCACCGTCACTCTCCCCCCTCACCGTCACTCTCCCCCCTCACCGTCACTCTCCATCCCCTCACCGTCACTCTCTCCCCCCTCACCGTCACTCTCTCTCCTCACCGTCACTCTTTCTCCCCTCACCGTCACTCTCTCTCCTCACCGTCACTCTTTCTCCCCGCACCGTCACTCTCTCTCCCCTCACCGTCACTATGCCCCCTCACCGTCACTCTCTCCCCTCACCGTCACTCTCCCCCCTCATCGTCACTCTCCCCCCTCACCGTCAATCTTTCCCCCCTCACCGTCACTGTCTCTCCTCACCGTCGCTCTCTCTCCTCACCGTCGCTCTCTCTCCTCACCGTCACTCTCTCCCCTCACCGTCACTCTCTCTCCCCTCACTGTCACTCTCTCTCCCCTCACCGTCACTCTCTCTCCTCACCGTCACTCTCTCCCCCCTCGCCTTCACTCTCCCCACTCAGCGTCACTCTCTGCCCCCTCACCGTCACTCTCACCCCCTTCACCGTCACTCTCCCCCGTCACTGTCACTCTCCCCCCTCACCGTCACTCTCTCCCCCTTCACCGTCACTCTCTCCCCCTTCACCGTCACTCTCTCCCCCCTCACCGGCACTCTCTCTCCTCACCGTCACTCTCCCCCCTCACCGTCACTCTCTCCCCCCTCACCGTCACTCTCTCCCCCCTCACCGTCACTCTCTCTCCTCACCGTCACTCTCTCCCCTCACCGTCACTCTCCCCCCTCACCGTCACTCTCTCCCCCTCACCGTCACTCTCCCCCTCACCGTCACTCTCTCCCCTCACCGTCACTCTCCCCCCTCACCGTCACTCTCCCCCCTCACCGTCACTCTCCGTCCCCTCACCGTCATTCTCCCCCCTCACCGTCACTCTCCCCCCTCACCGTCACTCTCCCTCCCCTCACCGTCACTCTCTCCCCCCTCACCGTCACTCTCTCCTCCCTCACCGTCACTCTCTCCCCCCTCACCGTCACTCTCTCCCCTCACCGTCACTCTCTCCCCCCTCACCGTCACTCTCTCTCCTCACCGTCACTCTCCCCCCTCACCGTCACTCTCTCACCCTCACCGACTCTCTCCCCCCTCACCGTCACTCTCTCCCCTCACCGTCACTCTCTCCCCTCACCGTCACTCTCCCCCTCACCGTCACCTCTCACTCACTCTCCCCCCTCACCGTCACTCCTCTCCCCTCACCGTCACTCTCTCTCCCCTCACCGTCACTCTCTCTCCTCACCGTCACTCTCTCTCCTCACCGTCACTCTCTCCCCCCTCGCCTTCACTCTCCCCACTCAGCGTCACTCTCTGCCCACTCACCGTCACTCTCACCCCCTTCACCGTCACTCTCCCCCGTCACTGTCACTCTCCCCCCTCACCGTCACTCTCTCCCCCTTCACCGTCACTCTCTCCCCCTTCACCGTCACTCTCTCCCCCCTCACCGGCACTCTCTCTCCTCACCGTCACTCTCCCCCCTCACCGTCACTCTCTCCCCCCTCACCGACTCCCTCCCCCCTCACCGTCACTCTCTCTCCTCACCGTCACTCTCTCTCCCCTCACCGTCACTCTCCCCCCTCACCGTCACTCTCTCCCCCCTCACCGTCACTCTCCCCCCTCACCGTCACTCTCTCCCCTCACCGTCACTCTCCCCCCTCACCGTCACTCTCCCCCGTCACCGTCACTCTCCCCCCTCACCGTCACTCTCCGTCCCCTCACCGTCATTCTCCCCCCTCACCGTCACTCTCTCCTCCCTCACCGTCACTCTCCCCCCTCACCGTCAGTCTCCCCCCTCACCGTCAGTCTCCCCCCTCACCATCACTCTCCGTCCCCTCACCGTCACTCTCCCCCCCTCACCGTCACTCTCTCTCCTCACCGTCACTCTCTCCCCTCACCGTCACTCTCTCACCCCTCACCGACTCTCTCACCCCTCACCGTCACTCTCTCTCTTCACCGTCACTCTCTCCCCTCACCGTCACTCTCCCCCCTCACCGTCACTCTCTCACCCCTCACCGACTCTCTCACCCCTCACCGTCACTCTCTCTCTTCACCGTCACTCTCTCCCCTCACCGTCACTCTCCCCCCTCACCGTCACTCTCTCTCCCCTCACCGTCACTCTCTCTCCCCTCACCGTCACTCTCTCACCCCTCACCGACTCTCTCACCCCTCACCGTCACTCTCTCTCTTCACCGTCACTCTCTCCCCTCACCGTCACTCTCTCTCCCCTCACCGTCACTCTCTCTCCCTCACCGTCACTCTCTCCCCCCCTCACCGTCACTCTCTCCCCTCACCGTCACTCTCTCTCCCCTCACCGTCACTCTCTCTCCCCTCACCGTCACTCTCTCCCCTCACCGTCACTCTCACCCCCCTCACCATCACTCTCTCTCCTCACCGTCACTCTCTCTCTCCTCACCGTCACTCTCCCCCCTCACCGTCAATATTTCCCCCCTCACCGTCGCTGTCTCTCCTCACCGTCACTCTCTCCCCCCTCACCGTCACTCTCCCCCCTCACCGTCACTCTCTCCCCCTTCACCGTCACTCTCTCCCCCTTCACCGTCACTCTCTCCCCCTTCACCGTCACTCTCTCCCCCCTCACCGTCACTCTCTCTCCTCACCGTCACTCTCTCTCCCCTCACCGTCACTCTCCCCCCTCACCGTCGCTCTCTCACTCCTCACCGTCACTCTCCCCCCCTCACCGTCACTCTCCCCTTCACCGTCACTCTCCCCCCTCACCGTCACTCTCCCTCCTCACCGTCACTCTCCCACCTCACCGTCACTCACTCTCCTCACCGTCACTCTCTCTCCTCACCGTCACTCTCCCCCCCTCACCGTCTCTCTCCCCCCCTCACCGTCGCTCTCTCCCCTCACCGTCACTCTCTCTCCTCACCGTCATACGCTCTCCCCTCACCATCAATCTCTCCCCCCTCACCATCACTCTCTCTTCTCACCGTCACTCTCCCCCCTCACCGTCGCTCTCTCACTCCTCACCGTCACTCTCCCCCCCTCACCATCACTCTCCCCTTCACCGTCACTCTCCCCCCTCACCGTCACTCTCCCTCCTCACCGTCACTCTCCCCCCTCACCGTCACTCACTCTCCTCACCGTCACTCTCTCCCCTCACCGTCACTCTCTCCCCCCTCACCGTCACTCTCTCCCCCCTCACCGTCACTCTCTCCCCCTCACCGTCGCTCTCCCCTCTCACCGTCGCTCTCTCCCCTCACCGTCGCTCTCTCCCCTCACCGTCGCTCTCTCCCCTCACCGTCGCTCTCTCCCCTCACCGTCACTCTCCCCCCTCACCGTCACTCTCTCCCCCGTCACCGTCACTCTCTCCCCCGTCACCGTCACTCTCCCCCATCACCGTCACTCTCTCCCCCCTCACCGTCACTCTCTTTCCTCACCGTCACTCTCCCCCCCTCACCGTCACTCTCTCTCCTCACCGTCACTCTCACCCCCCTCACCGTCACTCTCCCCCATCACTGTCACTCTCCCCCCTCACGGTCACTCTCTCCCCCTTCACCGTCACTCTCTCCCCCTTCACCGTCACTCTCTCCCCCCTCACCGGCACTCTCTCTCCTCACCGTCACTCTCCCCCCTCACCGTCACTCTCTCCCCCCTCACCGACTCTCTCCCCCCTCACCATCACTCTCTCTCCTCACCGTCACTCTCTCTCCCCTCACCGTCACTCTCTCCCCCCCTCACCGTCACTCTCCACCCTCACCGTAACTCTCCCCCCTCACCGTCACTCTCTCCCCCTCACCGTCACTCTCCCCCTCACCGTCACTCTCCCCCTCACCGTCACTCTCTCCCCCCTCACCATCACTCTCTCCCCCCTCACCATCACTCTCTCCCCTCACCATCACTCTCCCTCCCCCTCACCGTCACTCTCTCTCCTCACCGTCACTCTCTCCCCCTCACATTCACTCTCTCTCTCCTCACCGTCACTCTCTCCCCTCACCGTCGCTCTCTCCCCTCACCGTCACGCCCCCCTCACCGTCACTCCCTCCCCTCTCCGTCAATCTCCCCTCTCCGTCAATCTCCCCCCTCACCGTCACTCCCCCCTCATCCTCACTCTCCACCCCCTCACTGTTGCTGTCCCCCCTTCGCTGTTTTCAGGGCACCTCCTGCCTCTCCATACCAGGTGGCCATTTCCTAACGCACCCTATCAGCACAAAGTCTGGCCGGCAAACTGCAGCAACCTGTTGCTTGCATCATCCGCAACAGATGTTGACACTCCCCACAAATTCCAGTCATTAACATTAATCAGTCCTTAAGTGATTCAGCAATCATGTGGTTGAGTTTGCGAGACATGCTTTTCTAAACACTGTTGGCTTTAATCACAATGCTGCTGTAATCCTCAGTGACATTTCCATATTTGCTGGCAAGCTATTTTAGCATGAGTAGCATCACAGTCCAACCTGACCCTGTTCTAGCCCCGTGTCCCTGCAGCAGGAGTCACGAGATAGCAATCAGAGACAGGAGCCCTGAAATCAAAAGGAATGGAAGCTGGGACTTCCAGGTCAGTAAGGCATAGCAGACAGTGAATTTATCCAACAGAGTCATGGGGGCATCTCATCAATGTCCTTCAGTACTGCTCTGTATTGTAGCAGCAACCCAGCAATTCTCACTGCTCCTCAGTGAGGGGGTAGGATCCCAGGTTTCACCAAAGACCCTGGAAGGAGAGCTGCCTGACTTGAATCTCAGGCCAGCAGCTGCTAACTATACCTTGCACTGTCTTTGTCTGCGACGAATGTTGGCATGGCTGTAAGTGGGCTCCTCAGGTCTTTCCTGATGTAGATTTTTTCTGTGGAAGCTGCACAGTTTGCTGGTTTCTCCCGCTGTGCCTCAATCGGTTTCCTTTCACACTGAACAGCTAAAGTTAGGAAAAAAATGACAACATGGTATCAGCACAGTAAGTGGAAAAATTCCCTGTTTGTAAACAGAATGAGGTTTGAGAGTTACTGAGTACATCCCCCAGCCGCTTCTCCTGCCACCCCAAGGCTTCATGCACCATGTACGGCTGGTCTTGAGAAGGATGGGCAGCGCTGACCAGCACTCTGTCCTTCTTCAGGCAAGATAGTGAAGGATCCAGCTTGTTCCCAAAGAATTCTGGGATACTTGACTATTTTAACTGAAAAGGTTCAGCTTGTTCCAATGAATTCTGGGATACTTGACTATGCAGGTTTAGCTGACTGAAACACATTTGCAGACAGCAAGGGGCCTCTTTCCTTATCAAACTTCGGAATGTGTGTATTCACAGCCTCAGTAGAGCCATTGTCGAAACACAGCCTGGCCTCCCAAGAGATAAGGGTGCAATTAACAACCAACACTGTTCCAGTCACTGAGCGCAAAAGCCATTACGGCCTTGAGCCATCCTGCTTGTTCGACAGGTAGGGATAAAATATGTTTTCTCAAACTATAAACTATGCCTACAAAGGGGAAGAGATAACAGCAAGAATTTGGGGAGTAGGATGAGACAACCAACATCTGTGACTGGTATGGTCAGGAGGTATCCGAGTTCAAGGGGAGGGCCCGACAGTTGAGTGACTAACCATATAACCAATAAAGAGTAACTGTAGTGACGCTGTTTGTACGTGTACGCCCCCATTCTGTAGTAAGTGGGCGGTGCTTATAGAAGTGAATAACTTGAATGAACCGTTACTTGTCCCTTAGAGAGTGCACCCCTAGCCTGAGGAAGCTGAGTGGCTCTCCCTTGTGCACAAGTCTTTTGTTTGTTTTAATAAATTCTAAACTTGTCCTCAATTCCGTCTCCGTCTGAGGTTTCTCCAAATTCGAATCTAACAATAGGCAGTGATCCTGACACTCAGGACACTTGCCTGTGCTCTCATGCCTCAGACTCCCCTACTAAGCTGCAGAGGGAGCTTCACCCTGTGTGTTCAGCAGACAGAGGCATGGAAGGGAGCCGGAGTTGGGTAAGGTAGCATAGTAGTTATGTTACTGGACTAGTAATCCAGTGGTTTGGACTAATAATCCCGGAGATGTGAGTTCAAATCCCACCATGGCATTTGGGAATTTGAATTGTTAATTAAATAAATCTGGAATTAAAAATCATGGAGCTATCGGAATGTCGTAAAAAAAACACCTGGTTCACTAATGCACTAATGTCCTTTAGGGAAGGAAATCTGCCGTCATTACCCGGTCTGGCCTATATGTGACTCCAGACCCACAGCAATGTGGTTGACTCTTAACTAAAATGGCCCAGCAAGCCACTCAGTTGTATCAAATTGCTACAAAAAGCATAATAAGAATAAAACCGGACAGACCACCCGGCATTGACCCAGGCATCAGATTTGGACATGACAGCGGCACAGCACCTGTGCCAAAAATGCAACAGCCTGACACAGTCATACTCACAGAATCATACCAATGTCCCAGACTCCTCCAACACCATCCCTGGCTATGTCCTGTCCCACCGGCAGGACAGACCCACCAGGGGTGGCGGCACAGTGGTATACAGTCGGGGAGGAGTGGCCCTGGGAGTCCTCAACATTGACTCTGGACCCCATGAATATCATGGCTTCAGGTCAAACATGGCAAGGAAACCTCCTGCTGATTACCGCCTATCTCTCCAGGTACAGTGTAATACTCCCCACAGTCCGGGTAATACTTACATTCCATTTTCATGCCCATCTCCAAACATTTTCGAAGCCTGCAGAACTGACAGCGGTTGCGATGATGTTTGTTGATGACACAGTCTTGACTGCTACGGCAGCTGTACGTCAGGTTTTTCCTCACGCTTCGTTTGAAGAATCCTTTACAACCCTCACAGCTGACCGCACCATAGTGACGCCCTGCACAGGTAAAGGAGTATGGAAAGTTACGTTGGCAGACCCTGGTGAGTGAGCTTGTAATCAGATAGCACAGAGCCATTCACAAGCCCTGCTTTCTGGCCTTCACAATATTGGGAGCCCTACTGTAAGAATGTCTCAGTGGTCCCTGCCCCTGGGTCCCTTAAAGAATTGTATTTCTAAACTGCTTTTCACCACCTCAGGGCATCCCAAAGCATTCACAGCCAATTAAATACTTTTCAAGTGTAGTCACTGTTGTAAATGTAGGAAACGCGGCAGCCTATTTGTGAGTAGCAAGCTCCCACAAACAGCAATGTGATAATGACCAGATAATCTGTTTTTTATTGATGTTGATTGAGGGATAAATATTGGCCAGGACACCGGGGATAAACCCCCTGCTCTTCTTTGAAATAGTGCCATGGGATCTTTTACATCCATATGAGAGAGCAGACGGGGCCTCGGTTTAACATCTCACCTGAAAGACGGCACCTCCAACAGTGCAGCACTCCCTCAGCACTGCACTGGAGGGCCAGACTAACTTTACGTGCTTAAGTCTCTGGAGTGGGACTTGAACCCACAAGCTTCTGACTCCGAGACAAGAGCCACGGCTGACACGGTTATTCCTGAGGCAGATATTCTACTGGGAATTACAATGAGAATAACTAATGGTTATGTATTTTCCTTTGAGAGAGAAAACAGTCAGTGGAACAGAATGTCAAGCGTTGTGTATAACGGGCGCCCAATCCGATACCACCCGGTTTGTGTCACCGTCTGAGACAAGTTTCCAGCCCATTGTGATTCAATCAGCTCTCAGTCTCCTGTTCTGTATGAAACACTCTGAAACATCAATCCTCCCCCCGCACAACAGGGGGGTGCGGGTCAAGGCGGGTACGGGGGAGGGGGAGTTAAAAATTACAAATCGTGAAATGGGACCCCAACCCACTGCGTACGAACCTGCCGCCATTTTTGCAGCGGAGGGATGCAAGGCGTGTCTGTGTGACTTGGAGAGGCTGGACACTTAAATCAGCTTCAAACAGTGCAGTTGGCAGATGGATTTAAATTTCCCTCCCGATCGCTAGCTCTGACCCCCGGTCACCCCCCACCAATCATTTCCCCCCCCGTCACGCCCCCACCATGACCCGATCATTCCCCCCCCACCCGATCACTGACCCCCCGTCACCCCCCCACCATAACCTGATCATTCCCCCCCGATCACCCCCCACCGTGCCCCCATCATTCCCCCCCCCCGATCACTGATCCCCCGTCACCCCCCCCACCATAACCTGATCATTCCCCCCCCGATCACACCCCACCGTGCCCCCATCATTCCCCTCCCCCGTCACCCTCCCCCGTGCCCCGATCATTCTCCCCCGTCACCCTCCACCGTGCCCCGATCATTCTCCCCCGTCACCCTCCACCGTGCCCCGATCATTCCCCTCCCCCATCAGCCTCCACCGTGCCCTGATCATTCCCCCCGTCACCCTCCACCGTGCCCCGATCATTCCCCTCCCCCATCAGCCTCCACCGTGCCCCGATCATTCTCCCCCGTCACCCTCCACCGTGCCCCGATCATTCCCCCCCGTCACCCTCCACCGTGCCCCGATCATTCTCCCCCGTCACCCTCCACCGTGCCCCGATCATTCTCCCCCGTGCCCCGATCATTCTCCCCCGTCACCCTCCACCGTGCCCCGATCATTCCCCCCGTCACCCTCCACCGTGCCCCGATCATTCTCCCCCGTCACCCTCCACCGTGCCCCGATCATTCTCCCCCGTGCCCCGATCATTCTCCCCCGTCACCCTCCACCGTGCCCCGATCATTCCCCTCCCCGGTCACCCTCCACCGTGCCCCGATCATTCTCCCCCGTCACCCTCCACCGTGCCCCGATCATTCCCCTCCCCCGTCACCCTCCACCGTGCCCCGATCATTCTCCCCCGTCACCCTCCACCGTGCCCCGATCATTCCCCTCCCCCGTCACCCCCCCACCGTGCCCCGATCATTCCCCTCCCCCGTCACCCTCCACTGTGCCCCGATCATTCCCCTCCCCCGTCACCCTCCACCGTGCCCCGATCATTCCCCTCCCCCCGTCACCCTCCACCGTGCCCCGATCATTCCCCTCCCCGGTCACCCTCCACCGTGCCCCGATCATTCCCCCCGTCACCCTCCACCGTGCCCCGATCATTCCCCTCCCCCGTCACCCCCCCACCATGACCCGATCATTCCCCTCCCCCGTCACCCTCCACCGTGCCCCGATCATTCCCCTCCCCCGTCACCCTCCACCGTGCCCCGATCATTCCCCCCGTCACCCCCCACCGTGCCCCGATCATTCCCCTCCCCCGTCACCCCCCCACCGTGCCCCGATCATTCCCTCCCCCGATCACCGTGCTCCGACTCCTCCCCCACCCCTCCTCCACCGTGCCCAGTAACTGATATTGCGAATGTCCAAGATAAGGGTTTAAACAAAAAACAAAAAAATTACACATTTCATAATTTCATTAAATTGATCCACTGACTTTTTTTGTATCTTTGAATGCCTTCATTTACTTGAAGATCCCAGCCTTTCTGTTGAATCTGGGTTTTCACTGGATAGTTTTGCTCAGAACTTTGACACAGTGACCAGATTTGGATTATGCAGTTTGAGCATATGCAGTGTACCCGATTTACCAGGTTAGATCACTTGGAATAGTTTTCCAGTTAATTTGATAAAAAGTGAGATGGCAAATTTCAAAAACTTTGTCACAGAATCATAGAAATTTGCAGCGCAGGAGGCCATTTGGCCCATCTTGTCTGTGTCAGCCGAAAAAGAGCTATCCAGCATAATCCCACTTTCGTTGAGGTGAAGTTCATATTAGCATGTTTTTTTAAAAAAGAGGCTGTGAATGTGTGCATGAAAGAGAAAAAATCACAATGTACTGAGCACACAGCTACTGGAGTTTGTGTTTTATGCTGTATAAACTTCAGAAAACGTATTAAATGGAAGAGGAGGCAGAGAGACACTAGGGGCAGAAAGAAGAGAGAGAAAGGGGGAGAGAAGAGGAGTGAGAAAGAAACACAGGAAAGAGAGAGCGAGTATTTCTTTAGACTAATTTTGGCAAATTTTCCAAAAAAAACAGCAGTTAAATTTTGAAGCTAACTAATTATCTCACTGTGTTTTGTTGATAGTTAGAAAAGGTCATTGCGAATTGCTTACACCTTGTGAGACAGAGAAAACAGGCAGGCAATGGGCTAGAAATTCCTTTCGGCCTGTTTTTGGGACTGAAATTGGGCCTCAGGCCTCATTAACAGTATCTGGGTGGCCTGATGGCGCCGGTCACATCTCCACAGGCAGCTCGCACATTTTAAGACGGTGGAAGTCAGGCACCTTGCCTTGCCAGCAGAGCTCTAAAGCTAAGTCCTGGGAGGGACGGTCCGATCATGAGTATTGTGGCGTTGGGGATCACTCCTGCTCCTCCATGCTCCATAGGAACAAGTTTTGATTTTTATTTTTAATTAGCAGGCCTAGATCCTGCTCCATTCTTCACTCTCCAAATTCCCAAAGGGGGCCTAAATCAGGCATTAGGTCCCTCATTGGCCCCATAGGTAAGGGGCCTAACGACTATTTTAGGTGGCTGCTAGGGACGCCTGATGAATAGCCCCACACAATATTGGGTTGGACGTCTTTCAGGCTGGGGGACAATGGTCCCCGAAGTTGGCCATTGTGGCACTCATTTTACGGGCATAAAACAGGCGCAATGAGGTTCAATTTCTCCCTCCATCTCTTTCTTCATTCAAATTGAATTCTGAGGTCACTTTGAGCGGACTATAAGAAGGGGAGATGGGGGAGAGGAAATGGGGAAACAGCTGAGAGATGAGGGAGACTATGGCCTCTTGCACCCTGGAGGGAATGAGTGGGAGTGGGGGTGGGGGGAGGTGAGTGATAGCAGTAAGGAACATGAAAGGATACAGGAATTGAGTTTGCAGTTAAAGGGGACGAGGTAGGAGTAATGACGGGAGTGACAGGATGGTAGGAAGGGGTAGGGGACGGGATTGGGAGAGTGGATAGGAAAGATGCAACAGAGGGACACATTGTCTTTGCAACCCTCACACTAATACAATCTGTGAGGCAGAAGCAGAAGAGAAGAGAATAAAGAGATAGAAGTTAAGAGGAGAGACAGAAGGAAACAGCTTCATTTGAAGTTTTCAAGACTAGGATCGTCATATTTTTATTGCGTAAGGGTATAAAGGGATATGGAGCAACGGTAGGTAAAAGGGGTTGAGGTACAGATCAGCCATGGTCTAACTGAATGGTGCAAGAGGCTCGAGGGGCTGAATAGCCTCCTCCCGTCCCTATGTAGCAACACAAAAACATCTGCAACTGGTAATACAGAGACCATCTGCTGCATTTACCCTATAGAATGGCACGAGTTCGACGAGTAATGTTAAAAATCTTCTGTGCACACTTGCTGTCTACAAAGCCTTAACTCCTGCGATCAGGTTTTTGTCACACTTTACTGTCAACTTTTTTCATTTGAAATTTCGATGTCTACAATACAGTATAATGGGAAGCGCGCAAGTTTTTTAAAAATCGCGCCAGAAGCCCACAAACCCGACCACGCCCCCAGTTTAAATTAATCACCATGGCGCATTTCCGCTAAATGCGCCTGTTTGCGGACCTTTTTTTTATTCGTTTATGGGATGTGGGCGTCGCTGGCAAAGCCAGCATTTATTGCCCATCCCTAGTTGCCCCTGAGAAGGTGGTGGTGAGCCGCCTTCTTGAACCGCTGCAGTCCGTGTGGTGAAGGTACTCCCACAGTGCTGTTAGGGAGGGAGTTCCAGGATTTTGACCCAGCGACGATGAAGGAACAGCCGATATACTTCTAAGTCAGGATGGTGTGTGACTTGGAGGGGAACTTGGAGGTGGTGGTGTTCCCATGCGCCTGCTGCCCTTGTCCTTCTAGGTGGTAGAGGTCGCGGGTTTGGGAGGTGCTGCCGAAGCAGCCTTGGCGAGTTGCTGCAGTGCAGCTTGTAGATGGGACACACTGCAGCCATGGTACGCCGGTGGTGGAGGGAGTGAATGTTTAAGGTGATCGATGGGGTGCCAATCAAGCGAGCTGCTTTGTCCTGGATGGTGTTGAGTTTCTTGAGTGTTGTTGGAGCTGCACTCATCCAGGCAAGTGGAGAGTATTTCATCACACTCCTTACTTGTGCCTTGTAGATGGTGGAAAGGCTTTGGGGAGTCAGGAGGTGAGACACTCGCCGCAGAATACCCAGCCTCTGACCTGCTCTTGTTGCCACAGTATTTATGTGGCTGGTCCAGTTAAGTTTCTGGTCAATGGTGACCCCCAGGATGTTGATGGTGGGGGATTCGGCGATGGTAATGCCGTTGAATGTCAAGGGATGGTGGAAAGACTCTCTCTGTTGGAGATAGTCATTGCCTGGCACTTGTGTGGCGTGAATGTTACCTGCCACTTATCAGCTCAAACCTGAACGTCGTCCAGGTCTTGTTGCATGCAGGCATGGACTGCTTCATTATCTGAGGAGCTGTGAATGGCACTGAACACTGTGCAGTCATCAGCGAACATCCCCATTTCTGACCTTATGATGGAGGGAAGGTCATTGATGAAGCAGCTGAAGATGGTTGGGCCTAGGACACTGCCCTGAGGAACTCCTGCAGCGATGTCCTGGGACTGAGATGATTGACCTTCAACCACCACAACCATCTTCCTTTGTGCTAGGTATGACTCCAGCCAGTGGAGAGTTTTCCCCCCAATTACCATTGACTTCAGTTCTACGAGGGCTCCTTCATGCCACATTCGGTCAAATGCTGCCTTGATGTCAAGGGCAGTCACTCTCATCTCATCTCTGGAATTCAGCTCCTTTGTCCATGTTTGGACCAAGGCTGTAATGAGGTCGGGAGCCGAGTGGTCTTGGCAGAACCCAAACTGGGCATCAGTGAGCAGGTTATTGGTGAGTAAGTGCCGCTTGATAGCACTGTTGATGACACCTTCCATCACTTTGCTGATGATTGAGAGTAGACTGATGGGGCGGTAATTGGCTGGGTTGGATTTGTCCTGCTTTTTGTGGACAGGACATAACTGGGCAGTTATCCACATTGTCGGATAGATGCCAGTGTTGTAGCTGTACTGGAACAGCTTGGCTAGAGGCGCGGCTAGTTCTGGAGCACAAGTCTTCAGCACGATAGCCGGGATGTTGTCGGGGTCCATAGCCTTTGCTGTATCCAGTGCGCTCAGCCGTTTCTTGTTATCACGTGGAGTGAATCGAATTGGCTGAAGACTGGCTTCTGTGATGGTGGGGACCTCAGGAGGAGGCCGATATGGATCATCCACTCGGCACTTCTGGCTGAAGATGGTCGCAAATGCTTCAGCCTTGTCTTTTGCACTCACGTGCTGGGCTCCACCATCATTGAGGATGGGGATATTCATGGAGCCTCCTCCTGCCGTTAGTTGTTTAATGATCCACCACCATTCACGACTGGATGTGGCAGGACTGCAGAGCTTTGATCTGATCCGTTGATTGTGGAATCGCTTAGCCCTGTCTATAGCATGCTGCTTCCGCTTTTTAGCATGCATGTAGTCCTGTGTTGCAGCTTCCCCAGGTTGGCACCTCATTTTTAGGTACGCCTGGTGCTGCTCCTGGCTCTTCTACACTCCTTATTGAACCAGGGTTGGTCCCCTGGCTTGGTGGTAATGGTAGAGTGAGGGATATGCCAGGCCATGAGGTTACAGATTGTGGTGGAATACAGTTCTGCTGCTGCTGATGGCCCACAGCGCCTCATGGATGCCCAGTTTTGAGCTGCCAGATCTGTTCTGAATCTATCCCATTAAGCACGGTGGTAGTGCCACACAACACGATGAAGGGTGTCCTCAGTGTGAAGACGGGACTTCGTCTCCACAATGACTGTGCGGTGGTCACTGCTACCAATACTGTCATGGACAGATGCATCTGCGATAGGTAGATTGGTGGGGACGAGGTCAAGTAGGTTTTTCCCTCGTGTTGGTTCTCTCACCACCTGTCGCAGGCCCAGACTGGCAGTTATGTCCTTCAGGACTCGGCCAGCTCGGTCAGCAGTGGTGCTACCAAGCCACTCTTGGTGATGGACATTGAAGTCCCCCCACCCAGAGTACATTCTGTGCCCTTGCTACTCTCCGTGCTTCTTCCAAGTGGTGTTCAACATGGAGGAGTACTGATTCATCAGCTGAAGGGGGGCTGTAGGTGGTAATCAGCAGGAGGTTTCTTTGGCCATGCTTGACCTGAAGCCACGAGACTTCATGGGGTCCGGAGTCAATGTTGAGGACTCCCAGGGCCACTCCTTCCCTCCCGACTGTATACCACTGTGCCGCCACCCCTGGTGGGTCTGTCCTGCCGGTGGGACAGGATATACCCAGGGATGGTGATGGAGGAGTTTGGCTGAAAGGTATGATTCTGTCAGGCTGTTGCTTGACTAGTCTGTGGGACAGCCCTCCCAATTTTGGCACAAGTCCCCAGATGTTAGTGAGGAGGACTTTGCAGGGTGGACTGGGCTGGGTGTGCCGCTATCGTGCCTGCAGACGGTGCCGAGGTCGATGCCGGGTTTCATCCTTATTATAATAACAACAGAAAACGCTGGAAAAACTCAGCAGGCCAGGCAGTATCCGTGGAGAGAGAAACAGAGTTAACGTTTCAGGTCGATGACCCTTCATCAGTTTCGACCTGAAACGTTAACTCTGTTTCTCTCTCCACGGATGCTGCCTGGCCTACTGAGTTTTTCCAGCGTTTTCTGTTGTGATTTCGGATTTCCAGCATCCGCAGTATTTTGCTATCGTATTAGTGTTTCATCCTTATTATTGTGTTTCGTAGCGATTTGTTACAACTGATTGACTTGCTAGGCTGTTTCAGAGGGCAGTTAAGAGTCAACCACATTGCTGTGGGTCTGGAGTCACATATAGGCCAGACCAGGTAAGGACGGCAGATTTCCTTCCCTAAAGGACATTAGTGAACCAGATGGGTTTTTACGACAATCTGGTAGTTTCATGGTGACCATTACTGATACTAGCTTTTTATTCCAGATTTATTTAATTAACTGAATTTAAATTCCCCAGCTGCGCTGGTGGGATTTGAACTCACGTCTCTGGATCATTAGTCCAGGCCTGTGGATTACTAGTCCAGTGACTTTACCATGACACTACCATTCCCTGCGAGGAGACTTTTAAAATTAAGCTGATTTTTTAAAAGTGCAAGGACACTAATGGGCACATTATAAATATTAATTTTGTTTTAATTTACTGAGAAACTGATTAGTGTACCTCAATGTAACGAGTAGATGGTTCTGTATACCTTTTTAAAGTCATTTTCAGTTATTTAAAATCAGGTCACAGGTGGTGGATTGACACTGATTAAAAATGCTTATTTTTGCTGAGAAACCCATTTCCAGCTGCATAAACAGAACTGCACCAGGTTACTACTCTTCAATACATCAAGGAAGATCTTTTAACCTCTTTTTTAAAAATTATGTTCTAAAACGCTGCCCGATTGCGTAGGTTCATGGCAGATTTTACGGTCAGTGATATGCAAATGAGTTTGAGAGGAACTTTGAGCAAAAATAACTTCTTAAAACTAGCGTAATTTGAGCCCAGATCGCCGATTGCACCCAAAGTGGAAACTCTTGGCCCTATACTCCAACCATAGGAACAGGAGGAGGCCATTCAGCCCCTCGAGCCTGTTCCGCCATTCAATGAGATCATGGCTGATCTGTATCTGAACTCCATTGGCCCTCCTTGATTCCAAGGCCTAATAATCTATCCATGATGTGGAGATGCCGGTGTTGGACTGGGGTGGACAAATGTGAGAAGTCGCACAACACCAGGTTATAGTCCAACAGCTTTATTTGAAATCACAAGCTTTCGGAGCGCTGCTTCACCTGACGAAGGAGCAGCGCTCCGAAAGCTTGTGATTTCAAATAAAGCTGTTGGACTATAACCTGGTGTTGTGCGACTTCTCACATAATAATCTATCAATCTCTGTTTTTAAATTTTCAATTGACCCCCAGCCTCAATAGCTTTTGGGGGAGAGTTCCAGATTTCCACTACCCTTTGTGTGAATAAGTGCCTCCTGACATCACCCCTGAACGGCCTAGCTCTAATTTTAAGGTTATGGTCTCTTGTTCTGGACTCACCCCACCAGAGGAAATAGTTTCTCTCGATCTACACTATCAACTCCTTCAATCATCTTAAACTCCTCAATTGATCACCCATTAATCTTCTATACTAAAGGGAATACAATCCTAGTCTATGCAACCTGTCCTCAGATTTTGATGATTACCACCTACTGCCCTCCCTCAGCTGATGAATCAGTACTCCTTCATGTTGAACACCACTTGGAAGAAGCACTGAGAGTAGCAAGGGCAGAGAATGTACTCTGGGTGGGGGACTTCAATGTCCATCACCAAGAGTGGCTCGGTAGCACCACTACTGACCGAGCTGCCCGAGTCCTGAAGGACATAACTGCCAGTCTATGCCTGCGACAGGTGGTGAGAGAACCAACAAGAGGGAAAAACCTACTTGACCTCGTCCTCATTAATCAACCTGTCGCAGATGCATCTGAGAATACGGTCAGGGTTTACACTGAGAAGACGGTCGGGTTTATACTGAGAATACGGTTGGGTTTATACTGAGAATACGGTCGGGTTTATACTGAGAATATGGTCGGGTTTACACTCAGAATATGGTCGGGTTTATACTGTGAATACGGTGGGGTTTATACTGAGAATACGGTCGGGTTTATACTGAGAATACGGTCGGGTTTACACTGAGAACACGGTCGGGTTTATACTGAGAATACGGACGGGTTTACACTGAGAATACTGTTGGGTTTATACTGAGAATACGGTCGGGTTTACACTGAGAATACGGTCGGGTTTATACTGAGAATATGGTCGGGTTTACTCTCAGAATATGGTCGGGTTTATACTGTGAATACGGTGGGGTTTATACTGAGAATACGGTCGGGTTTATACTGAGAATACGGTCGGGTTTACACTGAGAACACGGTCGGGTTTATACTGAGAATACGGTAGGGTTTACACTGAGAATACGGTCGGGTTTATATTGAGAATACGGTCGGGTTTACTCTGTGAATATGGTCGGGTTTATACTGAGAATACGGTCGGGTTTACACTGAGAATACGGTCGGGTTTATACTGAGAATACGGACGGGTTTACACTGAGAATACTGTTGGGTTTATACTGAGAATACGGTCGGGTTTACACTGAGAATACGGTCGGGTTTATACTGAGAATACGGTCGGGTTTATACTGAGAATACGGTCGGGTTTATACTGAGAATACGGTCGGGTTTACACTGAGAATACGGTCGGGTTTATACTGAGAATATGGTTGGCTTTCTACTGAGAATACGGTCGGGTTTACACTGAGAATACGGTCGGGTTTATACTGAGAATATGGTCGGGTTCATACTGAGAATACGGTCGGGTTTACACTGAGAATACGGTCGGGTTTATACTGTGAATACGGTCGGGTTTATACTGAGAATACGGTCGGGTTTCCACTGAGAATACGGTCGGGTTTATACTGTGAATACGGTCGGGTTTATACTGAGAATACGGTCGGGTTTACACTGAGAATACGGTCGGGTTTATACTGTGAATACGGTCGGGTTTATACTGAGAATACGGTCGATTTTATACTGAGAATACGGTCGGGTTTACTCTGTGAATACGGTCGGGTTTATACTGAGAATACGGTCGGGTTTACACTGAGAATACGGTCGGGTTTATACTGAGAATACGGTCGGGTTTACTCTGTGAATACGGTCGGGTTTATACTGAGAATACGGTCGGGTTTACACTGAGAATACGGTCAGGTTTACACTGAGAATACAGTCGGGTTTATACTGTGAATACGGTCGGGTTTACACTGAGAATACGGTCGGGTTTACATTGAGAATACGGTTGGGTTTATACTGAGAATACGGTCGGGTTTACACTGAGAATACGGTCGAATTTATACTGTGAATACGATCGGGTTTATACTGAGAATACGGTCGGGTTTATACTGTGAATACGATCGGGTTTATACTGAGAATACGGTTGGGTATACACTGAGAATACGGTCGGGTTTATACTGAGAATACGGTCGGGTTTACTCTGAGAATACGGTCGGGTTTACACTGAGAATACCGTCGGGTTTACTCTGAGAATAAGGTCGGGTTTACACTGAGAATACGGTCGGGTTTACACTGAGAATATGGTCGGGTTTACACTGAGAATACGGTCGGGTTTATACTGAGAATACGGCCGGGTTTATACAGAGAATACGGTCGGGTTTATACAGAGAATACGGTCAGGGTTTACACTGAGAATACGGTCGGGTTTATACTGAGAATACGGTCGGGTTTCTACTGAGAATACGGTCGGGTTTCTACTGAGAATACGGTCGGGTTTATACTGAGAATACGGCCGGGTTTATACTGAGAATACGGTCAGGGTTTACACTGAGAATACGGTCGGGTTTATACTGAGAATACGGTCGGGTTTATACTGAGAATACGGTCAGGGTTTACACTGAGAATACGGTCGGGTATACACTGAGAATACGGTCGGGTTTAAACTGAGAATACGGTTGGGTTTACACTGAGAATACGGTTGGGTTTATACTGAGAATACGGTCAGGTTTACACTGAGAATACGGTCGGGTTTATACTGTGAATACGATCGGGTTTACACTGAGAATACGGTCAGGTTTATACTGTGAATACGGTCGCGTTTGCTCTGTGAATACGGTCGGGTTTGCTCTGTGAATACGGTCGGGTTTACTCTGAGAATACGGTCGGGTTTACTCTGAGAATATGGTCGGGTTTACACTGAGAATACGGTCAGGTTTATACTGTGAATACGGTCGGGATTACTCTGAGAATACGGTCGGGTTTATAATGTGAATACGGTTGGGTTTAGACTGAAAATACGGTCGGGTTTACACTGAGAATACGGTCGGGTTGATACTGAGAATACGGCCGGGTTTATACAGAGAATACGGTCAGGTTTATACTGACAATACGGTCAGGGTTTACACTGAGAATACGGTCGGGTTTATACTGAGAATACGGTCGGGTTTCTACTGAGAATACGGTCGGGTTTCTACTGAGAATACGGTCGGGTTTATACTGAGAATACGGTAGGGTTTACACTGAGAATACGGTCGGGTTTATATTGAGAATACGGTCGGGTTTACTCTGTGAATATGGTCGGGTTTATACTGAGAATACGGTCGGGTTTACACTGAGAATACGGTCGGGTTTATACTGAGAATACGGACGGGTTTGCACTGAGAATACTGTTGGGTTTATACTGAGAATACGGTCGGGTTTACACTGAGAATACGGTCGGGTTTATACTGAGAATACGGTCGGGTTTATACTGAGAATACGGTCGGGTTTATACTGAGAATATGGTCGGGTTTATACTGAGAATACGGTCGGTTTTACACTGAGAATACGGTCGGGTTTATACTGAGAATATGGTTGGCTTTATACTGAGAATACGGTCGGGTTTACACTGAGAATATGGTCGGGTTCATACTGAGAATACGGTCGGGTTTACACTGAGAATACGGTCGGGTTTATACTGTGAATACGGTCGGGTTTATACTGAGAATACGGTCGGGTTTCCACTGAGAATACGGTCGGGTTTATACTGTGAATACGGTCGGGTTTATACTGAGAATACGGTCGGGTTTACACTGAGAATACGGTCGGGTTTATACTGTGAATACGGTCGGGTTTATACTGAGAATACGGTCGATTTTATACTGAGAATACGGTCGGGTTTACTCTGTGAATACGGTCGGGTTTATACTGAGAATACGGTCGGGTTTACACTGAGAATACGGTCGGGTTTATACTGAGAATACGGTCGGGTTTACTCTGTGAATACGGTCGGGTTTATACTGAGAATACGGTCGGGTTTACACTGAGAATACGGTCAGGTTTACACTGAGAATACAGTCGGGTTTACACTGAGAATACGGTCAGGTTTACACTGAGAATACGGTTGGGTTTATACTGAGAATACGGTCGGGTTTACACTGAGAATACGGTCGAATTTATACTGTGAATACGATCGGGTTTATACTGAGAATACGGTCGGGTTTATACTGTGAATACGATCGGGTTTATACTGAGAATACGGTTGGGTATACACTGAGAATACGGTCGGGTTTATACTGAGAATACGGTCGGGTTTACTCTGAGAATACGGTCGGGTTTACACTGAGAATACCGTCGGGTTTACTCTGAGAATAAGGTCGGGTTTACACTGAGAATACGGTCGGGTTGATACTGAGAATACGGCCGGGTTTATACAGAGAATACGGTCGGGTTTATACTGAGAATACGGTCAGGGTTTACACTGAGAATACGGTCGGGTTTATACTGAGAATACGGTCGGGTTTCTACTGAGAATACGGTCGGGTTTATACTGAGAATACGGCCGGGTTTATACTGAGAATACGGTCAGGGTTTACACTGAGAATACGGTCGGGTTTATACTGAGAATACGGTCGGGTTTATACTGAGAATACGGTCAGGGTTTACACTGAGAATACGGTCGGGTATACACTGAGAATACGGTCGGGTTTACACTGAGAATACGGTTGGGTTTACACTGAGAATACGGTTGGGTTTATACTGAGAATACGGTCGGGTTTACACCGAGAATACGGTCGGGTTTATACTGTGAATACGATCGGGTTTATACTGAGAATACGGTCAGGTTTATACTGTGAATACGGTCGCGTTTGCTCTGTGAATACGGTCGGGTTTGCTCTGTGAATACGGTCGGGTTTACTCTGCGAATACGGTCGGGTTTACTCTGAGAATATGGTCGGGTTTACACTGAGAATACGGTCAGGTGTATACTGTGAATACGGTCGGGATTACTCTGAGAATACGGTCGGGTTTATAATGTGAATACGGTTGGGTTTAGACTGAAAATACGGTCGGGTTTACACTGAGAATACGGTCGGGTTGATACTGAGAATACGGCCGGGTTTATACAGAGAATACGGTCAGGTTTATACTGACAATACGGTCAGGGTTTACACTGAGAATACGGTCGGGTTTATACTGAGAATACGGTCGGGTTTATACTGAGAATACGGTCGGGTTTCTACTGAGAATACGGTCGGGTTTATACTGAGAATACGGACGGGTTTATACTGAGAATACGGTCAGGGTTTACACTGAGAATACGGTCGGGTTTATACTGAGAATACGGTCGGGTTTATACTGAGAATACGGTCGGGTTTCTACTGAGAATACGGTCGGGTTTATACTGAGAATACGGACGGGTTTATACTGAGAATACGGTCAGGGTTTACACTGAGAATACGGTCGGGTTTATACTGAGAATACGGTCGGGTTTATACTGAGAATACGGTCAGGGTTTACACTGAGAATACGGTCGGGTTTATACTTCGAATACGGTCGGGTTTATACTGAGAATACGGTCGGGTTTATACTGAGAATACGGTCGGGTTTATACTTAGAATACAGTCGGGTTTATACTAAGAATACGGTCGGGTTTATACTGAGAATACGGTCGGATTTATACTGAGAATACGGTTGGGTTTATACTGAGAATACGGTCGGGTTTACACTGAGAATACGGTCGGTTTTATACTGAGAATATGGTCGGGTTCATACTGAGAATACGGTCGGGTTTATACTGAGAATACGGTCGATTTTATACTGAGAATACGATCGGGTTTATACTGAGAATACGGTCGGGTTTACACTGAGAATACGGTCGGGTTTATACTGTGAATACGATCGGGTTTACACTGAGAATACGGTCAGGTTTATACTGTGAATACGGTCACGTTTGCTCTGTGAATACGGTCGGGTTTGCTCTGTGAATACGGTCGGGTTTACTCTGAGAATACGGTCGGGTTTACTCTGAGAATATGGTCGGGTTTACACTGAGAATACGGTCAGGTGTATACTGTGAATACGGTCGGGATTACTCTGAGAATACGGTCGGGTTTATAATGTGAATACGGTTGGGATTAGACTGAAAATACGGTCGGGTTTACACTGAGAATACGGTCGGGTTGATACTGAGAATACGGCCGGGTTTATACAGAGAATACGGTCAGGTTTATACTGACAATACGGTCAGGGTTTACACTGAGAATACGGTCGGGTTTATACTGAGAATACGGTCGGGTTTCTACTGAGAATACGGTCGGGTTTCTACTGAGAATACGGTCGGGTTTATACTGAGAATACGGTAGGGTTTACACTGAGAATACGGTCGGGTTTATATTGAGAATACGGTCGGGTTTACTCTGTGAATATGGTCGGGTTTATACTGAGAATACGGTCGGGTTTACACTGAGAATACGGTCGGGTTTATACTGAGAATACGGACGGGTTTGCACTGAGAATACTGTTGGGTTTATACTGAGAATACGGTCGGGTTTACACTGAGAATACGGTCGGGTTTATACTGAGAATACGGTCGGGTTTATACTGAGAATACGGTCGGGTTTATACTGAGAATATGGTCGGGTTTATACTGAGAATACGGTCGGTTTTACACTGAGAATACGGTCGGGTTTATACTGAGAATATGGTTGGCTTTATACTGAGAATACGGTCGGGTTTACACTGAGAATATGGTCGGGTTCATACTGAGAATACGGTCGGGTTTACACTGAGAATACGGTCGGGTTTATACTGTGAATACGGTCGGGTTTATACTGAGAATACGGTCGGGTTTCCACTGAGAATACGGTCGGGTTTATACTGTGAATACGGTCGGGTTTATACTGAGAATACGGTCGGGTTTACACTGAGAATACGGTCGGGTTTATACTGTGAATACGGTCGGGTTTATACTGAGAATACGGTCGATTTTATACTGAGAATACGGTCGGGTTTACTCTGGTAATACGGTCGGGTTTATACTGAGAATACGGTCGGGTTTACACTGAGAATACGGTCGATTTTATACTGAGAATACGGTCGGGTTTACTCTGGTAATACGGTCGGGTTTATACTGAGAATACGGTCGGGTTTACTCTGTGAATACGGTCGGGTTTATACTGAGAATACGGTCGGGTTTACACTGAGAATACGGTCAGGTTTACACTGAGAATACAGTCGGGTTTATACTGTGAATACGGTCGGGTTTACACTGAGAATACGGTCGGGTTTACACTGAGAATACGGTTGGGTTTATACTGAGAATACGGTCGGGTTTACACTGAGAATACGGTCGAATTTATACTGTGAATACGATCGGGTTTATACTGAGAATACGGTCGGGTTTATACTGTGAATACGATCGGGTTTATACTGTGAATACGGTTGGGTATACACTGAGAATACGGTCGGGTTTATACTGAGAATACGGACGGGTTTATACTGAGAATACGGTCAGGGTTTACACTGAGAATACGGTCGGGTTTATACTGAGAATACGGTCGGGTTTATACTGAGAATACGGTCAGGGTTTACACTGAGAATACGGTCGGGTTTATACTTCGAATACGGTCGGGTTTATACTGAGAATACGGTCGGGTTTATACTGAGAATACGGTCGGGTTTATACTTAGAATACAGTCGGGTTTATACTAAGAATACGGTCGGGTTTATACTGAGAATACGGTCGGATTTATACTGAGAATACGGTTGGGTTTATACTGAGAATACGGTCGGGTTTACACTGAGAATACGGTCGGTTTATACTGAGAATATGGTCGGGTTCATACTGAGAATACGGTCGGGTTTATACTGAGAATACGGTCGATTTTATACTGAGAATACGATCGGGTTTATACTGAGAATACGGTCGGGTTTACACTGAGAATACGGTCGGGTTTATACTGTGAATACGATCGGGTTTACACTGAGAATACGGTCAGGTTTATACTGTGAATACGGTCACGTTTGCTCTGTGAATACGGTCGGGTTTGCTCTGTGAATACGGTCGGGTTTACTCTGAGAATACGGTCGGGTTTACTCTGAGAATATGGTCGGGTTTACACTGAGAATACGGTCAGGTGTATACTGTGAATACGGTCGGGATTACTCTGAGAATACGGTCGGGTTTATAATGTGAATACGGTTGGGATTAGACTGAAAATACGGTCGGGTTTACACTGAGAATACGGTCGGGTTGATACTGAGAATACGGCCGGGTTTATACAGAGAATACGGTCAGGTTTATACTGACAATACGGTCAGGGTTTACACTGAGAATACGGTCGGGTTTATACTGAGAATACGGTCGGGTTTCTACTGAGAATACGGTCGGGTTTCTACTGAGAATACGGTCGGGTTTATACTGAGAATACGGTAGGGTTTACACTGAGAATACGGTCGGGTTTATATTGAGAATACGGTCGGGTTTACTCTGTGAATATGGTCGGGTTTATACTGAGAATACGGTCGGGTTTACACTGAGAATACGGTCGGGTTTATACTGAGAATACGGACGGGTTTGCACTGAGAATACTGTTGGGTTTATACTGAGAATACGGTCGGGTTTACACTGAGAATACGGTCGGGTTTATACTGAGAATACGGTCGGGTTTATACTGAGAATACGGTCGGGTTTATACTGAGAATATGGTCGGGTTTATACTGAGAATACGGTCGGTTTACACTGAGAATACGGTCGGGTTTATACTGAGAATATGGTTGGCTTTATACTGAGAATACGGTCGGGTTTACAGTGAGAATACGGTCGGGTTCCTACTGAGAATACGGTCGGGTTTACACTGAGAATACGGTCGGGTTTATACTGTGAATACGGTCGGGTTTATACTGAGAATACGGTCGGGTTTCCACTGAGAATACGGTCGGGTTTATACTGTGAATACGGTCGGGTTTATACTGAGAATACGGTCGGGTTTACACTGAGAATACGGTCGGGTTTATACTGTGAATACGGTCGGGTTTATACTGAGAATACGGTCGATTTTATACTGAGAATACGGTCGGGTTTACTCTGGTAATACGGTCGGGTTTATACTGAGAATACGGTCGGGTTTACACTGAGAATACGGTCGATTTTATACTGAGAATACGGTCGGGTTTACTCTGGTAATACGGTCGGGTTTATACTGAGAATACGGTCGGGTTTACTCTGTGAATACGGTCGGGTTTATACTGAGAATACGGTCGGGTTTACACTGAGAATACGGTCAGGTTTACACTGAGAATACAGTCGGGTTTATACTGTGAATACGGTCGGGTTTACACTGAGAATACGGTCGGGTTTACACTGAGAATACGGTTGGGTTTATACTGAGAATACGGTCGGGTTTACACTGAGAATACGGTCGAATTTATACTGTGAATACGATCGGGTTTATACTGAGAATACGGTCGGGTTTATACTGTGAATACGATCGGGTTTATACTGTGAATACGGTTGGGTATACACTGAGAATACGGTCGGGTTTATACTGAGAATACGGTCGGGTTTACTCTGAGAATACGGTCGGGTTTACACTGAGAATACCGTCGGGTTTACTCTGAGAATAAGGTCGGGTTTACACTGAGAATACGGTCGGGTTTACACTGAGAATATGGTCGGGTTTACACTGAGAATACGGTCGGGTTGATACTGAGAATACGGCCGGGTTTATACAGAGAATACGGTCGGGTTTATACTGAGAATACGGTCAGGGTTTACACTGAGAATACGGTCGGGTTTATACTGAGAATACGGTCGGGTTTCTACTGAGAATACGGTCGGGTTTATACTGAGAATACGGCCGGGTTTATACTGAGAATACGGTCAGGGTTTACACTGAGAATACGGTCGGGTTTATACTGAGAATACGGTCGGGTTTATACTGAGAATACGGTCAGGGTTTACACTGAGAATACGGTCGGGTATACACTGAGAATACGGTCGGGTTTACACTGAGAATACGGTTGGGTTTATACTGAGAATACGGTCGGGTTTACACTGAGAATACGGTCGGGTTTATACTGTGAATACGATCGGGTTTACACTGAGAATACGGTCAGGTTTATACTGTGAATACGGTCGCGTTTGCTCTGTGAATACGGTCGGGTTTGCTCTGTGAATACGGTCGGGTTTACTCTGCGAATACGGTCGGGTTTACTCTGAGAATATGGTCGGGTTTACACTGAGAATACGGTCAGGTGTATACTGTGAATACGGTCGGGATTACTCTGAGAATACGGTCGGGTTTATAATGTGAATACGGTTGGGTTTAGACTGAAAATACGGTCGGGTTTCTACTGAGAATACGGTCGGGTTTCTACTGAGAATACGGTCGGGTTTATACTGAGAATACGGACGGGTTTATACTGAGAATACGGTCAGGGTTTACACTGAGAATACGGTCGGGTTTATACTGAGAATACGGTCGGGTTTATACTGAGAATACGGTCGGGTTTCTACTGAGAATACGGTCGGGTTTATACTGAGAATACGGACGGGTTTATACTGAGAATACGGTCAGGGTTTACACTGAGAATACGGTCGGGTTTATACTGAGAATACGGTCGGGTTTATACTGAGAATACGGTCAGGGTTTACACTGAGAATACGGTCGGGTTTATACTTAGAATACGGTCGGGTTTATACTGAGAATACGGTCGGGTTTATACTGAGAATACGGTCGGGTTTATACTTAGAATACAGTCGGGTTTATACTAAGAATACGGTCGGGTTTATACTGAGAATACGGTCGGATTTATACTGAGAATACGGTTGGGTTTATACTGAGAATACGGTCGGGTTTACACTGAGAATACGGTCGGTTTTATACTGAGAATATGGTCGGGTTCATACTGAGAATACGGTCGGGTTTATACTGAGAATACGGTCGATTTTATACTGAGAATACGATCGGGTTTATACTGAGAATACGGTCGGGTTTATACTGTGAATACGATCGGGTTTATACTGAGAATACGGTTGGGTATACACTGAGAATACGGTCGGGTTTATACTGAGAATACGGTCGGGTTTACTCTGAGAATACGGTCGGGTTTACACTGAGAATACCGTCGGGTTTACTCTGAGAATAAGGTCGGGTTTACACTGAGAATACGGTCGGGTTTACACTGAGAATATGGTCGGGTTTACACTGAGAATACGGTCGGGTTGATACTGAGAATACGGCCGGGTTTATACAGAGAATACGGTCGGGTTTATACTGAGAATACGGTCAGGGTTTTCACTGAGAATACGGTCGGGTTTATACTGAGAATACGGTCGGGTTTCTACTGAGAATACGGTCGGGTTTATACTGAGAATACGGCCGGGTTTATACTGAGAATACGGTCAGGGTTTACACTGAGAATACGGTCGGGTTTATACTGAGAATACGGTCGGGTTTATACTGAGAATACGGTCAGGGTTTACACTGAGAATACGGTCGGGTATACACTGAGAATACGGTCGGGTTTACACTGAGAATACGGTTGGGTTTACACTGAGAATACGGTTGGGTTTATACTGAGAATACGGTCGGGTTTACACTGAGAATACGGTCGGGTTTATACTGTGAATACGATCGGGTTTACACTGAGAATACGGTCAGGTTTATACTGTGAATACGGTCGCGTTTGCTCTGTGAATACGGTCGGGTTTGCTCTGTGAATACGGTCGGGTTTACTCTGCGAATACGGTCGGGTTTACTCTGAGAATATGGTCGGGTTTACACTGAGAATACGGTCAGGTGTATACTGTGAATACGGTCGGGATTACTCTGAGAATACGGTCGGGTTTATAATGTGAATACGGTTGGGTTTAGACTGAAAATACGGTCGGGTTTACACTGAGAATACGGTCGGGTTGATACTGAGAATACGGCCGGGTTTATACAGAGAATACGGTCAGGTTTATACTGACAATACGGTCAGGGTTTACACTGAGAATACGGTCGGGTTTATACTGAGAATACGGTCGGGTTTCTACTGAGAATACGGTCGGGTTTCTACTGAGAATACGGTCGGGTTTATACTTAGAATACAGTCGGGTTTATACTAAGAATACGGTCGGGTTTATACTGAGAATACGGTCGGATTTATACTGAGAATACGGTTGGGTTTATACTGAGAATACGGTCGGGTTTACACTGAGAATACGGTCGGTTTTATACTGAGAATATGGTCGGGTTCATACTGAGAATACGGTCGGGTTTATACTGAGAATACGGTCGGGTTTATACTGAGAATACGGTCGGGTTTATACTTAGAATACGGTCGGGTTTTACTGAGAATACGGTCGGGTTTACACTGAGAATACGGTCGGGTTTATACTTAGAATACGCTCTGGTTTATACTTAGACTACGGTCGGGTTTACACTGAGAATACGGTCGGGTTTACACTGAGAATACGGTCGGGTTTATACTGAGAATACGGTCGCCTTTATTCTGAGAATACGGTCGGGTTTACACTGAGAATACGGTTGGGTTTATACTTAGAATACGGTCGGGTTTATACTGAGAATACGGTCGGGTTTATACTTAGAATACGGTCGGGTTTATACTGAGAATACGGTCGGGTTTATACTTAGAATACGGTCGGGTTTAGACTGAGAATATGGTCGGATTTATACTTAGAATACGGTCGGGTTTGTACTGTGAATACGGTCGGGTTTATACTGAGAATACGGTCGGGTTTATACTGTGAATACGGTCGGGTTTATACTGAGACTACGGTCGGGTTTATACTGAGAATACGGTCGGGTTTATACTTAGAATACGGTCGGGTTTATACTGAGAATACGGTCGGGTTTATACTGAGAATACGGTCGGGTTTATACTGAGAATACGGTCGGGTTTATACTGAGATTACGGTCGGGTTTATACTGAGAATACGGTCGGGTTTATAATGTGAATACGGTCGGGTTTATACTGTGAATACATGTCAGATCAGACTCCAGTAGCTGTTTACCTGATGCTTTGTCTCCACACACCACACAATATTCGACTGGCTGTGTCCGTTGCACCTCTGATTTTACTAACAGACGTTCTACTGCAGCTGCATCTGTCACAATCTGGAAAAAGAGGGCAGTCAGAATATTAGTAACCAGGAGGCAGGAAGTGTCACTGAGCCCTGATGGCTGCACCCTGGGCTACTGAAGGAAGCCAGAGAGGAGAAAGCAGAGCCTCTGACTACAGTCTCTCCCTTTTGAAGTTCAGTTGAGTTTTAATCTCTTGAGCTGTCCAAAGATTTGTATATGATTTAAGATTAATATCTCATGAGGCACTCATTCTAAAATAGAGGATTCCAGTCAGGGGCAAGAGTCACCCAAGCCAACCTTTGAGGTCTGAAGCTTTAGCTTCAACAGAGACCCCACCTGGAAGGCTTCTTGGAGATCGAGGCTTCACTAAAATGATAATGCTGCTTGGTTCACTTGTGGACTGCAGGCTTCTGTGTGATGTGTTGCAATAATGCGAGGAAACAGAAATTTAGACCAGGTGGTTAGTAGCCAGCTTTGCACAGAAGGATTGGGTTTAATTAGTTAAGTGTCCAAGAAAAGGAGCCGCTAATAATTCAAGAACAACACACTGATATACAGCAGCATCTCGCCTGTGGGGCTGCTCCTGCTGAGTCAGTGGAGTCGCCGTTTATGCCCTCTAGGGGATAACATCAGGGCCTCTGATTTACAGCCACTGAATCTATCGAATATATCCCAGTTATATATTCTAGAATCTTTACTGGTGCTTTGGGAATTTAATTCTACAACTTTGTGCATTATTCTGTGAAAACTGTAAGTGACGGGTCTTTCCAGATATTCCTTTATTTAATTTTCATCTCTAAGCAGTTTGAAAGATGCACCAACTGGAGGTAGGTAGCTGGAGGGGGAGTGGGCAATGGGGCAATGCTGGACATTGGCAGCACTGGAGAAAGGTCCATGGGCTTAGCTGAACGGGGAAGGTTTCCTGCTCGAGTGTGGCAGTTTGGGGGGATTTGGGGTCCTTTCATTTGGTAGCACTGGATGGGGAACCTCAGGTTTGGCACAACTGGGAATGGAACGTGAGTATTACAAATTTCATGGGTCTACACTCGATACCCTTTCATGTTTGACATGACCAGTCACTCCTTGACTTTGTGTGTCTAGTGACCCGCAGCCCACCTTTACTGCCCAACATCCAAAACAGTTCAATACAAGTGTGAGGAAGTTATGATCAAACTGCACAGTGCTCTGGTCAGACCGCACCTGAAATTCTGGTCTGGTAGACCGAAGGGAGACCTTCAAACACTGTGGAGAGGAGCCACAATGCTGATTTACATTGGCAGGGTTCTGAGTTGTAAGGAAAGACTGGAGAAAGTTGGGTTTTTCAGCCTGAACGGAGGTGTGTGACTGTTGATCGTAAAGAAAGAAAGACTTGCATTTTTATAGCGCCTTTCACCACCTCAGGACGTCCCAAAGTGCTTCACAGCCAATCTGAAGTACCTCTGAATTGCAGTCATTGTTGTAATGTCGGAAATGCAGCAGCCAAGGTCCCACAAACCGCAATGACTGGATCATCTGTTTTTCGGTGTTGATTGAGGGACAAATATTGCCCAGTGCACCAGAAGAACTCCCCTGCTCTTCTTCAAAATTGTGCCATGGGATCTTTTACATCCACCTGAGAGAGCAGATGGGGCCTCGGTTTAACGTTGCATCTGAACGACTGCAAGAATATAGGTTTAGGTGGGTATTTAGAGGGATTAGGATCGAAAGAATTAAATAACTAAATAAATCCACCCTTTTGGTTTGTGCCTTTTCCCTTTTTTTTCTCTCTCTCTCCCCCCACGGCAGCTGTCTCTCATTCTGCCAGCATTTCACACTTCACACTTCTGAGCCACCTTTTGTTTCTTAACCTGTCCTATTACCATCTCGTCTTGCCTTGAGCATCTCTTAATGTCTCCACTTACCATAGACCACCCCTTTTGTTCTTTTATTCCTCCCCCCAGCCTCCCACTTGCTTTTTTATCTGTTTCATTTCCTGCTTTTTTCTCAGTTCTGACGAAGGATTTCGACCTGAAACGTTAACTCTGTTTCTCTCTCCACGGATGTTGCCTGGCCTGCTGAGTTTTTCCAGCGTTTTCTGTTGTTGTTTTAAATAACTAAAGCTTTGGCTGGAACTACAGTTCTGCGAAATAAACAGCTTTTAGGCTTTAAAACTAACTGGCTGCAGGTGTAGGATGACTGACGGTCACTAGTATTCTGTTATTGCAAACTAAGGGAGAGATGCCCAGTTTGAGACATGAAGCTGTCTACATCGTTATCTTTTATTCCTCCCTAGCTGTGGTCATGCGTACTAAAGAACACTTGTTATTTGTTGAAATATAATCAAATATAATCCCCTTTTATTATTTTTCAGTATTAAGCTTTGCTAGATTGTGGTTTAATATTAAGTTTGCTGGACTATAGTTTTATTCCTCCTTTATTAGAATTAGTAAAGAGAATGATGTTTCGGTTTGGATTTCTTTCCAGTTAGAATAGTTGTTAGTTTCAATGTCTACAGGACGAGCCAGTAACTGCAAAAACAAAGGAAGCTTGTACTGAGGCTAAGAACAGAGATAAGGGCTCACAAGACAGCGTCTGGGCCTGGATATGTTCGTGCCGACCCTATGATTGGGCAGAATGGGGGGAGTATTGGGAAATACATGATTGAATGAATTTTGCCGCAGTTCCATTTTTTGGGGTATAACCTAGGGGATTTGAGCTTCTCTCAGTGTAGAGGATTGAGCTGAGGGAACGATGACAGAGTGCAGAAGGTGCGGGGGACGCTTCTCCCCAAGGGGACAACTGGTAATATAATTCTCAATTGTGCCTTGTAAACTGCTGCTTAAACATTGTAATGTATTGATTCTTGTTTGCACCTGAATAAAAGTCATACCTGTTGCCAATATGGTGTCAGCGTGGAACGATTGAAATGACAGTCCAAAGGGACTACAAGATGGCAGCTCCAAGAGTGCAGCACTCTCTCAGTACTGCACTGGAGTGTCAGCCTGGATTATGTGCTTAAGTCTCTGGAATGGGACTTGAACCCACGACCTTCTGACTCCAAGGCGAGGGTTCTTACAGAGCCACAACTGAGACTGACATATGTAAGGATGGATCGGTGAATCCGGAACATTACTTTAAATTAAATTGCGAGAGTAAGACAAGGGGACACAGGATCAACCTATTAAAAGGTAAATTTAGGACTAATATCAGGAGGTTCTTGTTCACGCAGAGTGTGATCAATGGACTCACAGATAGAATAGTGGAGGCAAATACTCTGGTACCACCTAAGAAACAATTGGATGCTTCAATGGGGAGAATGTAAGGTTTGTCTTGACGGATGTATTCAGAAAGGTTGAACGAGGCCATCATTCTCAATGATCTTGTGCTGATCAGGCCCCGACCTGTGTTACTATATACACCAGGCAGGCTAGCCCCTATAACATACTTTGATACAGTAGCACTACAGTTCAAATCACATGGCTTGCTCCTGAGAAAGCAAAACTCATCAACTATGTAATGAAACCAGCCAGGTGAGCAGTAACTGAGCTATTATTTATAATATACACTGGGTAGGAAATTATTCCATGTAAACTATTTTTGTGGAAATGGAGATTAATTGCGAGCAGCCCATGTTTTGATGTATGTTCCCGTGGAGATTCTGCTCCTAATAAATTAGTCACTCTGCACAAAAAAAGGAATTATCCAATGATTTGAATAAACAAATACAAATTACACAGCAAGGTGTGAACTTAGAGCTAAAACTAAATGTGAATGATTAGATAATTCAGTGCTATGTGACTTCAGGCCTCATAGAATGACTTCTGACACACCATAGTAGAACTTGGTCTCGGTCAATAGCAGTAAACAGACGGTCTCGCTTCGGTCACCTGTTATATTCCTCACTTGATGTTCAGTTCTATTCCATCTAGTCAATGCTCCACACGAGCCTCCTCCCACCCTACTTCATCTAATCCTACCAGCATATCCTTCTGTTCCTGATTGATTAAGAAAGGGAAAATAGACTATGAAAATAAATTAGCAAAAAATATAAAAACAGATAGCAAGAGTTTCTATAGTTATATAAAAAGAAAAAGGGTGGCTAAGACAAACGTAGGTCCCTTACAGGATGAGACCGGGAAATTAATGGTGGGAAACATGGAGATGGCAAAAATGCTGAACAAATATTTTGTTTCAGTCTTTACGGTAGAGGACACTAAGAATATCCCAACACTGGACAAACAGGGGGCTCTAGGGGAGAGGAGCTAAATACGATTAAAATCACTAAGGAATTGGTACTCAGTAAAATAATGGGACTCAAGGCAGATAAATCCCCTGGACCTGATGTCTTACATCCTAGGGTCTTGAGGGAAGTGGCAGTAGGGATTGTGGATGCTTTGGTAATAATTTTCCAAAATTCCCTGGACTCAGCAAAGGTCCCGGCAGATTGGAAAACTGCTAATGTAACACCCTTATTTAAAAAGGGTAGTAGGCAGAAGGCTGGAAATTATAGACCAGTTCGCCTAACATCTGTGGTGGGTAAAATTTTGGAGTCTATTATTAAGGAGACAGTAACGGAACATTTAGATAAACATAATTTAATAGGACAAAGTCAGCATGGCTTTATGAAGGGGAAGTCATGTCTGACAAATTTGCTTGAGTTCTTTGAGGACATAACGTACAAGGTGGATAAAGGGCAACCACTGGACGTAGTGTATTTAGACTTCCAGAAGGCATTCGACAAGGTGCCACATAAAAGATTATTGCTCAAGATAAAAAATCACTGGATTGGGGGTAATATTCTGGCATGGTGGAGGATTGGTTATCTAACAGGAAGCAGAGAGTTGGGATAAATGGTTCATTCTCGGACTGGCAACCAGTAGCCAGTGGTGTTTCGCAGGGGTTGGTGCTGGGTCCCCAACTCTTTACAATCTATATTAACGATTTGGAGGAGGGGACTGAGTGTAACATATCAAAGTTTGCAGATGATATAAAGATGGGAGGGAAAGTAGAAAGTGAGGAGGACATAAAAAACCTACAAGGGGATATATACAGGCTGGGTGAGTGGGCGGAGATTTGGCAGATGCAATACAATATTGGAAAATGTGAGGTTATGCACTTTGGCAGGAAAAATCAGAGAGCAAGTTATTATCTTAATGGCAAGAAACTGGAAAGTACTGCAGTACAAAGGGATCTGGGGGTCCTAGTGCAAGAAAATCAAAAAGTTAGTATGCAGGTGCAGCAGGTGATCAAGAAGGCCAATGGAATGTTGGCTTTTATTGCTAGCGGGATAGATTATAAAAACAGGGAGGTATTGCTGCAGTTATATAAGGTATTGGTGAGACCGCACCTGGAATACTGCATACAGTTTTGGTGTCCATACTTAAGAAAAGACATACTTGGTCTCGAGGCAGTACAAAGAAGGTTCACTCGGTTAATCCCGGGGATGAGGGGGTGGACATATGAGGAGAGGTTGAGTAGATTGGGACTCTACTCATTGGAGTTCAGAAGAATGAGAGGCGATCTTATTGAAACATATAAGATTGTGAAGGGGCTTGATCGGGTGGATGCGGTAAGGATGTTCCCAAGGATGGGTGAAACTAGAACTAGGGGCATAATCTTAGAATAAGGGCCTGCTCTTTCAAAACTGAGATGAGGAGAAACTTCTTCACTCAGAGGGTAGTAGGTCTGTGGAATTTGCTGCCCCAGGAAGCTGTGGAAGCTACATCATTAAATAAATTTCAAACAGAAATAGATAGTTTCCTAGAGGTAAAGGGAATTAGGGGTTACGGGGAGCGGGCAGGGAATTGGACATGAGGCTGAGTTCGGATCAGTCAGGGCCCTGTGGGTGGCGGAGCGGGCCCAGGGGCTGAGTGGCCGGGTCCTGCTCCTACTTCTTGTGTTCTTTAGATTTGAGGTTAGGATCAGATCAGCCATGATCTTATTGAATGGCGGAGCAGACTCGAGGGGCCGATTGGCCTACTCCTGCTCCTATTTCTTATGTTCTTATGTTCCTTTCTCCTTCATGCACTTATCGAGCTTCCCTTTAAATGTATCTCTGCTGTTCGCCTCAACTTCTCCCTGTGGCAGCAAGTTCCACATTCTCACCACTCTCTGGGTGAAGACGTTTCTCCTCAATTCCCCATTGGATTTATTAGTTACTATCTTCTATTTAACAAAGAGTTTTCTCTCTCTGCCCGTCCTTTCTAATTCTCCCAGTGTGCTCTTCTGTTTCTCTCCGTCTAGGGTTTCTTTCTCTGATCCAACCTTCCCTCAGTAACAGTAATTATCCTATTGAAGTGGGGAATATAAAGGGAGGCCGATACTGTACAGCCTGATTTGCACTACCATCCAGGACGAATTTCTACCCCAGTAATTCAAAGAATGCGATTTATGCAACGTGGAACAGTGTGTAGCATCTGTTATTTACCTGAAATCTTTGGGGCACAATGCCATCTGTCGTGGTGAGAATTAGTTGCTTCGGATTGGAGCTTTCAGGCGTTGTCAGAAGAAGTTTTCCTTGGACTGGGCTGTCTCCACCAGCCAGTATCACCTTCCCTGCACCTCTGCCATCTGGAGTGGCCAAGATAAACTGTTTGGAGGATGTAGCGGGGTCTAAGGCTGTCACTATCTGTATTTTCTGCCCGGTTTGTTGATCAGTTACAATCTGAAAAAAATAAAGTTGGCAACTTTCTAGAATCAGGAACGTGAAAGATTCAGTTTTAATGTCGGGCAGGAGTCCCACTGCTGGAGCCTACAATCCGGAAATGAAAAACCTTCTACTTCTTCAAAATAGTGCAACTTTTTTCAACTAATTTTGTTGGACACTGTTACATTCTTGGGGTTTATGTTGGATGTTCTACTCAGGTAGAGTGTCACTGAGCACTCCCAGCGTGGACCTCGCACCCCATAGGAGCTGAATGGACCTTCACCTGCCCAGTATCTAGGCCCAGAGCACATTTATCATTGGACAATGTGCTGCCACATGATGCTCATTGTCTACTGTAGACAAGTGACATACACTGGACCAATGTCCCCTGTCATTTTTATTGGGCCGCATGGCCCCTTTAATGGGCTGCGCGGCCCCTTTAATGGGCTGTGCGGCCCATTCAGAAGTCCATGCATGCGCGTTTTTTTCAATTTAAAAGCCAGCTCAGAGGCTGCACGGGACCCCTGGGGCGCTGCGTGGCCGCGCTTAATGGAACATTGCACCGGACCAGGCCGAGGCTCAGCCTAGCAGCCAACAGGCAGTTTATTTATCATTAATCAGGTAAATGAACGGCACTCAGTACAAAAAGCTTATTTACAGTCATTACAAACTTTACTATTCTCCTTAATATATCAGAAACAACAAATTCATCTCCTGAGCTATATATCAACATACACTGATCCCTCAAAACAGTTGTTCACTTTTTACATGGCGAAACACTATTACAAAGTCAAAGTTAACATGCAGGTACAGCAAGCAATTAGGAAAGCAAATGGTATGTTGGCCTTTATTACAAGAGGATTTGAGTACAAGAGTAAAGAATTCTTACTGCAATTATATCAGGCCCTGGTGAGACCACACCTGGAGTATTGTGTACAGTTTTGGTCTCCTTATCTAAGGAAGGATATACTTGCCACGTGCAATGAAGGTTCACCAGACTGGTTCCTGGGATGGGGAGATTATCCTGTGAGGAGAGATTGAGTAGACTAGGCCTATATTCCCGAGAGTTTAGAAGAATGAGAGGTGATCTCATTGAAACATATAAAATTCTTAAAGGGCTTGACAGGGTAGATGCAGGGAGGATGTTTCCCCTGGCTGGGGAGTCTAGAACCAGGGGTCACAGTCTCAGAATAAGGGGTCGGCCATTTAGGACTGAGATGAGAAATTTCTTCACTCAGAGGGTGGTGAATCTTTGGAATTCTCTACCCCAGAGGGCTGTGGAGGCTCAGTCGTTGAGTATATTCAAGACTGAGATTGATAGATTTTTGGATACATAAGAACATAAGAAATAGGAGCAGGAATCGGCCATTTGGCCCCTCGAGCCTGCTCCGCCATTCAATGAGATCACGGCTGATCTTCTACCTCATCTCCACTTTCCTGAACTATCCCCATAATCCCTTGAATCCCTTAATATTCAAAAATCTATCGATCTCTGTCTTGAATATACTCAACGACTGAGCCTCCACAGCTCTCTGAGGTAGAGAATTCCAAAGATTCACCACCCTCTGAGTGAAGACATTTCTCCTCATCTCAGTCCTAAATGGCTGATCCCTTATACTAAGCGAACCAAGGGATATGGGGATAGTGCAGGAAAGTGGAGCTGAGGTAAAAGATCAACCATGATCTCATTGAATGGCGGAGCAGGCTCGAAGGGCCGAATGGCCGACTCCTGCTCCTATTTCTTGTGTTCTTATGTTACATTCTTAAATAGTTCCGTTTTTCTAATGCAGACCAACTTAGCTACGCACAGGTAGCCCAATATATTCCCGTAATTGGAATATCCTGGCCACAGATGTCCATCAAAACTACAAGGAATCATTAGCCCTACCCTACTCACAAGTCTGACCTAGATCTCCATCCCAGACACAGCTAGCAATCAAAACCACTGCCCCACAATGACCTGATACATTGAACTGTGCCAAATAACTTGAATGACCTGTTCAAAACCTGTGAATATGTGTTAGAAAGACAGACATACTCTGGCTCTCATAACCTTTGGTCCAGTAGCATAGTGGTTTATGTTACTGGACTAGTAATCCAGAGGCCTGGACTAAATCCCACCCCGGCAGCTGGGGAATTTAAATTCAATGAAATTCAATAAAAATTTAGTATCAGTAATGGTGACCCTGAAACTATCGGATTGTCATAAAAAAACATCTGGTTCACTAATGTCCTTTCGGGAAGGAAATCTGCCGCCCTTACCCGGTCTGGCCTGTATGTGACTCCAGACCCACAGCAATGTGGTTGACTCTTAAATAAGAAGTCGCACAACACCAGGTTATAGTCCAACAGATTTATTTAATTTTACAAGTTTTCGAAGCAGTTCGCTCCTTCGTCAGGTAAGTTAGCAATGAGAGAATCTCCCAGAATTCACAATTTAAACCCAGACAAAATCTATTCACATTATTCCCTACAACAAAGAGCACAGCCAAGACAATGAGATGTGTCCCAGGGGGTCCAACGTGTCAAACCACCTACTGGCTGCATATCCTGTCAATTTGTGTTCTTGTGTTAGCCTTTTTAAAAAAAAACACCTGGGAAGACCGGCCATGATGTCAAGTCACGTTCTGTATCGTGACATGAACCCGATATCGCGATTGAGGCCATCCTCATGAGTGCGGAACTTGGCTATCAGTTTCTGCTCTATGATTTTGCGCTGTCGTGTATCTCGAAGGCCGCCTTGGAGAACGCTTACCCGCAGATCCGAGGCTGAATGCCCCTGGCTGCTGAAGTGTTCCCCGACTGGGAGGCAACCCTCCTGCCTGGCGATTGTTGCGCGGTGTCCGTTCATACGTTGTCTCAGTGTCTGCATGGTCTCGCCGATGTACCATGCTCTGGAGCATCCTTTACTGCAACGTATCAGGTAGACAACGTTGGCCGAGTCACATGAGTATGTACCGTGTACCTGGTGGGTAGTGTCCTCACGTGTAATGATGGTATCTGTGTCCATGATTTGGCATCTCCACATCATGACTCTTAAATACCCCCTGAAATGGCCTAGCAAGCTATTTATTCAAGGCGGCGGCTCACCACCAACTTCTCAAGGGTAATTAGGGACGGGCAATAAATGCTGGCCTTGCCGGCAACGCCCACATCCCATGAATGAATTAAAAAAAACATTCAAACAATGTTTCAAAAAGATACACAGGATATTAACCCTTAGACTGAATAGCTGCTGTAATAATCCAATGGTCACTTGCTTGCAACAGCAGTTTCGACACAATGGTGCTGGCCAACAGCCACAGAATTACTAATTACATAAGCATGTTCCATCGATGCCCATACAAGCAACGTGTCTGGGTTCAGGCACCCTCCCTGACCTCTCTCTCCGTTACATTGATGACTTGCTTCCTGTTCTCACCCTGATCTAGAGAATTTCATTAATTCTGCTTCCAATTTCCACCCCTCCCTTACCTTTACGTGGTCCATCTCTTCCTGGATTTTTGCTATCTGTGAGGATGAGCTTTTTTTTAAATATTCATTCTTGGAATATGGGCATTGCTAGCAAGGCCAGCATTTATTGCCCATCCCTAATTGCCCTTGAGAAGGTGGTGAGGAGCCGCCTTCTTGAACCGCTGCAGTCCGTGTGGTGAAGGTACTCTCACAGTGCTGTTAGGGAGGGAGTTCCAGGATTTTGACCTAGCGACGATGAAGGATCGGCCGATATACTTCCAGGTCAGGATGGTGTGTGACTTGGAGGGGAACTTGGAGGTGGTGGTGTTCCCACGCGCCTGCTGCCTTTGTCCTTCTAGGTGGTAGAGGTCACGGGTTTGGGAGGTGCTGCCGAAGAAGCCTTGGCGAGTTGCTGCAGTGCATCTTGTAGATGGTACACACTGCAGCCACGGTACGCCGGTGGTGGAGGGAGTGAAAGTTTAAGGTGGTGGATGGGATGCCAATCAAGCGGGCTGCTTTGTCCTGGATGGACACAGAGAGTGATTGGTAGATCGTGCGGACAGATTGGTGGATCAGATGGTCAGGGGCTTTCAAAGAGTCACTCGTCTTCTGCAGTCTGCTTCTCCTGCAGATCAGTGGAAATGATGAACACCAGCAATGCCACTAAGGGAGTTGCCCTCTCTCAGGATGTTAGCTTGTCTGCTCCCTCACCACTCCCTCAAACAATATCCATAACGGTGTCAGAAAGCCAGCTGGGACTCCCTGCCGCAGCAGCAGCTAAGGTGTTGCAGTCTGCAGCCGGGCACGCACAGGCTCGAGCATTTCATGGGTCCCAACATTCAGCACAGCTTTCCATCAGCTGAGATCACTGAGTAACATCTGGCAGGTGCAGTCGAGTTAGCAATCCTTCACTTAAAAAGGCACGGTGGGTTGAAACTGGGTTGAGAAATGAATTCAAGGCAATTATTGTGTTTGGCATTAAATGAATCACTGATTGCACGTTTGCATCCTTCCCTCAGCCCATATCCTGCTTGACCTCAGAGCTGCACTTGTTCCAGCTTCCTGTGTGCAATGCCGTAAGTCATTAATTAGTACTTCAAAACATTAGCAGCAATTGACACAAGGAAAATTGAACCTGTCTTCAACTTATTCACATACCAGTTTGATTTTTAAATAGGGGGCCCCCAAGGATAAAGCTGCTGTGCAAACATCGACACAATTAACCTGGTTCCCCAGAAGCAGACCTAATATTCTCTACACATTCTGTCAAACTTCGGAATGGGCGCAATCGGTTATGCTGCAACGTACCTGGATCCTTTGAGGGGAGGATACAGGAGAGTCTGTGGAGATTATCTGGATTCTCTGGGAGGGACTGGTCATCACTGATGATCCTGGCAGTGTGGCCTGTACCACGGTACTAGTGACTTGAGCATGAACTTGTGTGGTCTAGAATAAAATAATGTAAAATGAACACATTAAAGCCATCAGGATTGTGGTGTCATTTTTACATTAAATGGTGCACAATATAATTCAAAAAAAGCCAGTGAATTCCATTTGCAAAATCCTCTTGGGATAATCAGGAAAGTATTTCATTAGTTACTCCATGTTAACAGATTTCACAGTTGAATTTCATTTTCCAAGGCACATGGGGAATTTAACTTTGAAGATTAAAAACACTCCAGCACACACAGGTGATACTGCACCAACAGAAACTCCAGCACACACAGGTGATACAATCTAAACATAAACTCCAGCACACACAGATGATACTATCCCAACAGAAACACCAGCACACACTGGTGATACTATCCCAACAGAAACTACAGCACACACAGGTGACACTAAGAACATAAGAACATAAGAAATAGGAGCAGGAGTCGGCCCTTCGAGTCTGCTCCGCCATTCAATGAGATCATGGTGATACTATCCCAACAGTAACTCCCGCACACACAGCTGATACTATCCCAACAGAAACACCAGCCCACACAGGTTATACTATCCCAACAGAAACTCCAGCACACACAGGCGATACTATCCCAACAGTAACTCCCGCACACACAGGCGATACTATCCCAACAGTAACTCCAGCACACACAGCTGATACTATCAGAACAGAAACTCCAGCACACACAAGTAATACCGCAACAACAGAAACTCCAGTACACACAGGCGATAATATCCCAACAGAAACTCCAGCACACACAAGTGATACTGCACCAACAGAAACTCAAGTACACACAGGTGATACTATCGTAACAGAAACTCCAGCACACACAGGCGATAATATCCCAACAGAAACTCCAGCACACAAAGGTGATAATATCCCAACAGAAACTCCAGCACACACTAGTGATACTATCCCAACAGAAACTCCAGCACACACGGGTGATACTATCCCAACAGAAACTCCTACACAAACGTGATACTATCCCAACAGAAACTCCAGCACACACGGGTGATACTGCACCAAAAGAAACTCCAGCACACACGGGTGATACTATTCCAACAGAAACTCCAGCACACACAGGTGATACTATCCCAACAGAAACGCCAGCACACACGGGTGATACTGCACCAAAAGAAACTCCAGCACACACGGGTGATACTATTCCAACAGAAACTCCAGCACACACAGGTGATACTATCCCAAAAGAAACGCCAGCACACACGGGTGATACTATCCCAACAGAAACTCCAGTACACACGGGTGATACTGCACCAAAAGAAACTCCAGCACACACGGGTGATACTATCCCAACAGAAACTCCAGCACACACAGGTGATACTATCCGAACAGAAACTCCAGCACACACAGGTGATACTGCACCAACAGAAACTCCAGCACACGCAGGTGATACTCTCCCAATAGAAACTCGAGCGCACACAGGAGATACTGCACCAACAGAAACTCCAGCACACACAGATGATACTATCCCAACAGAAAGTCCAGCACACACGAGTGATACTATCCCAACAGAAACTCCAGCACACACAACTGGTACTATCCCAACAGAAACTCCAGCACACACAGGTGATACTATCCCTACGGAAACTCCAGCATACACAGATGATACTATACCAACAGAAACTCCAGCACACACAGGTGATACTATCCCAACGGAAACTCCAGCACACACAGGTGATACTCTCCCAAAAGAAACTCCAGCACACACGAGTGATATTATCCGAACAGAAACTCCAGCACACATAGGTGATACTATCCCCACAGAAACTGCAGCACACACAGGTGATACTATCCCAACAGAAACTCTAGCACACACAGGTGATACTGCACCAACAGAAACTCCAGCACACACAGGTGATACTATCCCAACAGAAACGTCAGCACACACAGGTGATACTATCCCAACAGAAACTCCAGCACACACAACTGGTACTATCCCAACAGAAACTCCAGCACACACAACTGGTACTATCCCAACGGAAACTCCAGCACACACAGGTGATACTATCCCAACAGAAACTCCAGCACACATAGGTGATACTATCCCAACAGAAACTCCAGCACACACAGGTGATACTATCCCAACAGAAAGTCCAGCACACACGAGTGATACTATCCCAACAGAAACTCCAGCACACACAGGTGATACTATCCCAACAGAAACTCCAGCACACACAGGTGATACTATCCCAACAGAAACTCCAGCACACACAGGTGATACTATCCCAACAGAAACTCCAGCACACATAGGTGGTACTATCGCAACAGAAACTCCAGCACACACAGGTGATACTATCCCAACAGAAACTCCAACACACACAGGTGACACTATCCCAACAGAAACTCCAGCACACACAGATGATACTATCCCAACAGAAACTCCAGCACACACAGGTGCTGCTGCACCAACAGAAACTCCAGCGCACACGGGTGATACTTTCCCAACAGAAACTCCAGCACACACAGGTGATACTATCCCAACAGAAACTCCAGCACACACAACTGGTACTATCCCAACAGAAACTCCAGTACACACAGGTGATACTATCCCAACGGAAACTCCAGCATACACAGCTGGTACTATCCCAACAGAAACTCCAGCACACACAGGTGATACTATCCCAACGGAAACTCCAGCATACACAGATGATACTATCCCAACAGAAACTCCAGCACACACAGGTGATACTATCCCAACGGAAACTCCAGCACACACAGGTGATACTCTCCCAAAAGAAACTCCAGTACACACGGGTGATATTATCCGAACAGAAACTACAGCACACACAGATGATATAGCACCAACAGAAACTCCAGCACATACGGGTGATGCTATCCCAAGAGAAACTCCAGCACACACAGGCGATACTATCCCAACAGAAACTCCAGCACACACAGGTGATACTCGCCCAACAGAAACTCCAGTACACACGGGTGATATTATCCCAACAGTAGCTCCAGCACACACAGGTGACACGATCCCAACAGAAACTCCAGTACACACAGGTGATACTCTCCCAACAGAAACTCCAGCACACACAGGTGATACTATCCCAACAGAAACTCCAGCACACACAGGTGATACTCTCCCAACAGAAACTCCAGCACACACAGGTGATACTATCCCAACAGAAACTCCAGCACACACAGATGATACTATCTGAACAGAAACTCCAGCACACACAGGTGATACTATCCCAACAGAAACTCCAGCACACATAGGTGATACTATCCCAACAGAAAGTCCAGCACACACGAGTGATACTAACCCTACAGAAACTCCAGCACACACAGGTGATACTATCCCAACAGAAACTCCAGCACACATAGGTGATACTATCCAGACAGAAACTCCAGCACACACAGGTGATACTATCCCAACAGAAAGTCCAGCACCCACAGGTGATACTATCACAACAGAAACTCCAGCACACACAGGTGATACTATCCCAACAGAAACTGCAGCACACAGGTGATACTATCACAACAGAAACTGCAGCACACAGGTGATACTATCACAACAGAAACTCCAGCATACACAGATGATACTATCCCAACAGAAACTCCAGCACACACAGGTGCTGCTGCACCAACAGAAACTCCAGCGCACACGGGTGATACTTACCCAACAGAAACTCCAGCACACACAGGTGATACTATCCCAACAGAAACTCCAGCACACACAGGTGATACTATCCCAACAGAAACTCCAGCACACACAGGTGATACTATCCCAACAGAAACTCTAGCACACATAGGTGATACTATCCCAACAGAAACTCCAGCACACACAGGTGATACTATCCCAACAGAAACTCCAACATACACAGATGATACTATCCCAACAGAAACTCCAGCACACACAGGTGCTGCTGCACCAACAGAAACTCCAGCGCACACGGGTGATACTTTCACAACAGAAACTCCAGCACACACAGGTGACACTATCCCAACTGAAACTCCAGCACACACAACTGGTACTATCCCAACAGAAACTCCAGCACACACAGGTGATACTATCCCAACGGAAACTCCAGCATACACAGATGATACTATCCCAACAGAAACTCCAGCACACACAGGTGATACTATCCCAACAGAAACTCCAGCACACACAGGTGATATTCTCCCAAAAGAAACTCCAGCACACACGGGTGATATTATCCGAACAGAAACTACAGCACACACAGGTGATACTTTCCCAACAGAAACTCCAGCACACACAGGTGATACTATCCCAACAGAAACTCCAGCACACACAACTGGTACTATGCCAACAGAAACTCCAGCACACACAGGTGATACTATCCCAACGGAAACTCCAGCACACACAGGTGATACTAACCCAACAGAAACTCCAGCACACACGGGTGATACTGCACCAAAAGAAACTCCGGCACACACGGGTGATACTATCCCAACAGAAACTCCAGCACACACAGGTGATACTATCCCAACTGAAACTCCAGCACACACAGGTGATACTGCACCAACAGAAACTCCAGCACACGCAGGTGATACTCTCCCAATAGAAACTCTAGCGCACACAGGAGATACTACACCAACAGAAACTCCAGCACACACAGGTGTTACTATCCCAACAGAAACTCCAGCACACACAGATGATACAGCACCAACAGAAACTCCAGCACACACGGGTGATGCTATCCCAAGAGAAACTCCAGCACACACAGGCGATACTATCCCAACAGAAACTCCAGCACACACAGGTGATACTCGCCCAACAGAAACTCCAGTACACACGGGTGATATTATCCCAACAGTAGCTCCAGCACACACAGGTGATACTCTCCCAACAGAAACACCAGCACACACAGGTGATACTATCCCAACAGAAACTCCAGCACACACAGGTGATACTATCCCAACAGAAACTCCAGCACACACAAGTGATACTATCCCAACAGAAACTCCAGCACACACGGGTGATACTATCCCAACAGAAACTCCTACACAAAGGTGATACTATCCCAACAGAAACTCCAGCACACACGGGTGATACTGCACCAAAAGAAACTCCAGCACACACGGGTGATACTATCCCAACAGAAACTCCAGCACACACAGGTGATACTATCCCAACAGAAACGCCAGCACACACAGGTGATACTGCACCAACAGAAACTCCAGCACACACGGGTGATGCTATCCCAACAGAAACGCCAGCACACACGGGTGATACTGCACCAAAAGAAACGCCAGCACACACGGGTGATACTATCCCAACAGAAACTCCAGCACACACAGGTGATACTATCCCAACAGAAACTCCAGCACACACAGGTGATACTGCACCAACAGAAACTCCAGCACACACAGGTGATACTATCCCAACAGAAACTTCAGCACAAACAGGTGATGCAGCACAAAAAGAAACTCCAGCACACACAGGTGATACTATCCCAACAGAAACTCCAGCACACACAGATGATACAGCACCAACAGAAACTCCAGCACATACGGGTGATGCTATCCCAAGAGAAACTCCAGCACACACAGGCGATACTATCCCAACAGAAACTCCAGCACACACAGGTGATACTCGCCCAACAGAAACTCCAGTACACACGGGTGATATTATCCCAACAGTAGCTCCAGCACACACAGGTGATACTATCCCAACAGAAACTCCAGCACACACAGGTGATACTCTCCCAACAGAAACTCCAGTACACACAGGTGATACTCTCCCAACAGAAACTCCAGCACACACAGGTGATACTATCCCAACAGAAACTCCAGCACACACAGGTGATACTCTCCCAACAGAAACTCCAGTACACACAGGTGATACTCTCCCAACAGAAACTCCAGCACACACAGGTGATACTATCCCAACAGAAACTCCAGCACACACAGATGATACTATCCGAACAGAAACTCCAGCACACACAGGTGATACTATCCCACCAGAAACTCCAGCACACATAGGTGATACTATCCCAACAGAAACTCCAGCACACACAGATGATACTATCCCAACAGAAAGTCCAGCACACACGAGTGATACTAACCCTACAGAAACTCCAGCACACATAGGTGATACTATCCCAACAGAAACTCCAGCACACACAGGTGATACTATCCCAACGGAAACTCCAGCACACACAGGTGATACTCTCCCAAAAGAAACTCCAGCACACACGGGTGATATTATCCGAACAGAAACTACAGCACACACAGGTGATATTTTCCCAACAGAAACTCCAGCACACACAGGTGATATTATCCCAACAGAAACTCCAGCACACACAGATGATACTATCCCAACAGAAACTCCAGCACACACGGGAGATATTTTCCCAACAGAAACTCCAGCACACACAGGTGATATTATCCTAACAGAAACTCCAGCACACACAGGTGATACTCTCCCAAAAGAAACTCCAGCACACACGGGTGATATTATCCCAACAGAAACTCCAGCACAAGCAGGTGATACTTTCCCAACAGAAACTCCAGCACACACAGATGATAATATCCCAACAGAAACTCCAGCACACACGGGTGATATTTTCCCAACAGAAACTCCAGCACACACAGGTGATATTATCCTAACAGAAACTCCAGCACATCAGGTGATACTCTCCCAACAGAAACTCCAGTACACACAGGTGATACTATCCCAACAGAAACTCCAGCACACACAGGTGATACTATCCCAACAGAAACTCCAGCACACATAGGTGATACTATCCCAACAGAAACTCCAGCACACACAGGTGATACTATCCCAACAGAAACTCCAGCATACACAGATGATACTATCCCAACAGAAACTCCAGCACACACAGGTGCTGCTGCACCAACAGAAACTCCAGCGCACACGGGTGATACTATCCCAACAGAAATTCCAGCACACACAGGTGATACTATCCCAACAGAAACTCCAGCACACACGGGTGATACTATCCCAACAGAAACTCCAGCACACACAACTGGTACTATCCCAACAGAAACTCCAGCACACACAGGTGATACTATCCCAACGGAAAGTCCAGCATACACAGATGATACTATCCCAACAGAAACTCCAGCACACACAGGTGATACTATCCCAACGGAAACTCCAGCACACACAGGTGATACTCGCCCAAAAGAAACTCCAGCACACACGGGTGATATTATCCGAACAGAAACTACAGCACACACAGGTGATATTTTCCCAACAGAAACTCCAGCACACACAGGTGATATTATCCCAACAGAAACTCCAGCAGACACAGATGATACTATCCCAAGAGAAACTCCAGCACACACGGGAGATATTTTCCCAACAGAAACTCCAGCACACACAGGTGATATTATCCTAACAGAAACTCCAGCACACACAGGTGATACTCTCCCAAAAGAAACTCCAGCACACACGGGTGATATTATCCCAACAGAAACTCCAGCACAAGCAGGTGATATTTTCCCAACAGAAACTCCAGCACACACAGATGATACTATCCCAACAGAAACTCCAGCACACATGGGTGATATTATCCCAACAGAAACTCCAGCACACACAGGTGACACTGCACCAACAGAAACTCCAGCACACACAGGTGATACTCTCCCAACAGAAACTCCAGCACACACAGGTGATACTCCCCCAACAGAAACTCCAGTACACACGGGTGATACTATCCCAACAGAAACTCCAGTACATATAGGTGATACTATCCCAACAGAAACTCCAGCACACACAGGTGATACTATGCCAACAGAAACTCCAGCACACACAGGTGATACTCTCCCAAAAGAAACTCCAGCACACACGGGTGATATTATCCCAACAGAAACTCCAGCACACACAGGTGATACTATCCCAACAGAAACTCCAGCACACACAGGCGCTGCTGCACCAACAGAAACTCCAGCACTCACAGGTGATACTTGCCAACAGAAACTCCAGCACACACAGGTAATACTGAACCAACACAAACTCCAGCACACACAGGTGCTACTATCTCAACAGAAACTCCAGCACACACAGGTCACACTGCACCAACAGAAACTCCAGCACACACAGGTGATACTTGACAACAGAAACTCCAGCACACACAGGTGATACTGCACCAACAGAAACTCCAGCACACACAGGTGATACTTGCCAACAGAAACTCCAGCACACACAGGTGATACTGCACCAACAGAAACTCCAGCACACAAAAGTGATAATATCCCAACAGAAACTCCAGCACACACAGGTGATACTGTCCCAACAGAAACTCCAGCACACACAGGTGATACTGCGCCAACAGAAACTCCAGCACACACAGGCGATACTATCCCAACAGAAACTTCAGCACACACAGGTGATACTATCCCAACAGAAACTCCAGCACACACAGGTGATACTATCCCAACAGAAACTCCAGCACACACAGGTGCTGCTGCACCAACAGAAACTCCAGCACGCACGGGTGATACTCTCCCAACAGAAACGTCAGCACACACAGGTGATACTATCCCAACAGAAACTCCAGCATACACAAATGGTACTATCACAACAGAAACACCAGCACACAAAGGTGATAATATCCCAACAGAAACTCCAGCACACACAAGTAATACTGCAACAACAGAAACTCCAGCACACACAGGCGATACTATCCCAACAGAAACTCCAGCACACACAGGCGATAATATCCCAACAGAAACTCCAGCACACAAAGGTGATAATATCCCAACAGAAACTCCAGCACACACAGGTGATACTATCCCAACAGAAACTCCAGCACACACAAGTGATACTATCCCAACAGAAACTCCAGCACACACGGGTGATACTATCCCAACAGAAACTCCTACACAAAGGTGATACTATCCCAACAGAAACTCCAGCACACACGGGTGATACTGCACCAAAAGAAACTCCAGCACACACGGGTGATACTATCCCAACAGAAACTCCAGCACACACAGGTGATACTATCCCAACAGAAACGCCAGCACACACGGGTGATACTGCACCAAAAGAAACGCCAGCACACACGGGTGATACTATCCCAACAGAAACTCCAGCACACACGGGTGATACTGCACCAAAAGAAACTCCAGCACACACGGGTGATACTATCCCAACAGAAACTCCAGCACACACAGGTGATACTATCCCAACAGAAACTCCAGCACACACAGGTGATACTGCACCAACAGAAACTCCAGCACACGCAGGTGATACTCTCCCAAAAGAAACTCCAGCGCACACAGGAGATACTGCACCAACAGAAACTCCAGCACACACAGGTGATACTATCCCAACAGAAACTCCAGCACACACAGGTGATACTATCCCAACAGAAACTACAGCACAAACAGGTGATGCAGCACAAAAAGAAACTCCAGCACACACAGGTGATACTATCCCAACAGAAACTCCAGCACACACAGATGATATTGCACCAACAGAAACTCCAGCACATACGGGTGATGCTATCCCAAGAGAAACTCCAGCACACACAGGCGATACTATCCCAACAGAAACTCCAGCACACACAGGTGATACTCGCCCAACAGAAACTCCAGTACACACGGGTGATATTATCCCAACAGTAGCTCCAGCACACACAGGTGACACGATCCCAACAGAAACTCCAGTACACACAGGTGATACTCTCCCAACAGAAACTCCAGCACACACAGGTGATACTATCCCAACAGAAACTCCAGCACACACAGGTGATACTCTCCCAACAGAAACTCCAGCACACACAGGTGATACTATCCCAACAGAAACTCCAGCACACACAGATGATACTATCCGAACAGAAACTCCAGCACACACAGGTGATACTATCCCAACAGAAACTCCCGCACACATAGGTGATACTATCCCAACAGAAACTCCAGCACACACAGATGATACTATCCCAACAGAAAGTCCAGCACACACGAGTGATACTAACCCTACAGAAACTCCAGCACACACAGGTGATACTATCCCAACAGAAACTCCAGCACACATAGGTGATACTATCCCGACAGAAACTCCAGCACACACAGGTGATACTATCCCAACAGAAAGTCCAGCACCCACAGGTGATACTATCACAACAGAAACTCCAGCACACACAGGTGATACTATCACAACAGAAACTCCAGCACACACAGGTGATACTATCCCAACAGAAACTGCAGCACACAGGTGATACTATCACAACAGAAACTGCAGCACACACAGATGATACTATCCCAAAAGAAACTCCAGCACACACAGGTGCTGCTGCACCAACAGAAACTCCAGCGCACACGGGTGATACTTTCCCAACAGAAACTCCAGCACACACAGGTGATACTATCCCAACAGAAACTCCAGCACACACAACTGGTACTATGCCAACAGAAATTCCAGCACACACAGGTGATACTATCCCAACGGAAACTCCAGCACACACAGGTGATACTAACCCAACAGAAACTCCAGCACACATAGGTGATACTATCCCAACAGAAACTCCAGCACACATAGGTGATACTATCCCAACAGAAACTCCAGCACACACAGGCGATACTATCCCAACACAAACTCCAGCACACACAGGTGATACTATCCCAACAGAAACTCCAGCACACACAGGTGATACTATCCCAAAAGAATCTCCAGCACACACAGGCGATACTATCCCAACAGACACACTAGCACACACATGTGATATTATCCCAACAGAAACTCCAGCACACACAGATGCTACAATCCCAACAGAAACTCCAGCACACACAGGTGCTGCTGCACCAACAGAAACTCCAGCACACACGGGTGATACAATCCCAACAGAATCTCCAGCACACACAGGTAATACTGAACCAACAGAAACTCCAGCACACACAGGTGATACTATCCCAACAGAAACTCCAGCACACACAGATGATACTATCCCAACAGAAACTACAGCACAAACAGGTGATACTATCCCAACAGAAACTCCAGCATACACAGGTGATACTATCCCAACAGAAACTCCAGCACACACAGGTCACACTGCACCAACAGAAACTCCAGCACACACAGGTGATACTTGCCAACAGAAACTCCAGCACACACAGGTGATACTGCACCAACAGAAACTCCAGCACACACAGGTGATATTGTCCCAACAGAAACTCCAGCACACACAGATGATATTGTCCCAACAGAAACTCCAGCACACACAGGTGATACTGCACCAACAGAAACTCCAGCACACACAGGTGATATTGTCCCAACAGAAACTCCAGCACACACAGATGATATTGTCCCAACAGAAACTCCAGCACACACAGGTGATACTGCGCCAACAGAAACTCCAGCACACACAGGCGATACTATCCCAACAGAAACTTCAGCACACACAGGTGATACTATCCCAACAGAAACTCCAGCACACACAGGTGATATTATCCCAACACAAACTCCAGGACACACAGGTGATACTATCCCAACAGAAACTCCAGCACACACAGATGATACAATCCCAACAGAAACTCCAGCACACACAGGTGCTGCTGCACCAACAGAAACTCCAGCACGCACGGGTGATACTCTCCCAACAGAAACGTCAGCACACACAGGTGATACTATCCCAACAGAAACTCCAGCATACACAACTGGTACTATCCCAACAGAAAATATAGCACACAAAGGTGATAATATCCCAACAGAAACTGCAGCACACACAAGTAATACTGCAACAACAGAAACTCCAGCACACACAGGCGATACTATCCCAACAGAAACTCCAGCACACACAAGTGATACTGCACCAACAGAAACTCCAGTACACACAGGTGATCCTATCGTAACAGAAACTCCAGAACACACAGGCGATAATATCCCAACAGCAACTCCAGCACACAAAGGTGATAATTTCCCAACAGAAACTCCAGCACACACAGGTGATACTATCCCAACAGAAACTCCAGCACACACAAGTGATACTGCACCAACAGAAACTCCTACACAAAGGTGATACTGCACCAAAAGAAACTCCATCACAAACGGGTGATACTATCCCAACAGAAACTCCAGCACACACAGGTGATACTGCACCAACAGAAACTCCAGCACACGCAGGTGATACTCTCGCAATCGAAACTCTAGCGCACACAGGAGATACTGCACCAACAGAAACTCCAGCACACACAGGTGATACTATCCCAACAGAAACTCCAGCACACACAGGTGATACTATCCCAACAGAAACTCCAGCACACACAGATGATACAGCACCAACAGAAACTCCAGCACACACGGGTGATGCTATCCCAAGAGAAACTCCAGCACACACAGGCGATACTATCCCAACAGAAACTCCAGCACACACAGGTGATACTCGCCCAACAGAAACTCCAGTACACACGGGTGATATTATCCCAACAGTAGCTCCAGCACACACAGGTGACACTATCCCAACAGAAACTCCAGTACACACAGGTGATACTCTCCCAACAGAAACTCCAGCACACACAGGTGATACTATCCCAACAGAAACTCCAGCATACACAGATGATACTATCCCAACAGAAACTCCAGCACACACAGGTGATACTGTCCCAACAGAAACTCCAGCACACATAGGTGATACTATCCCAACAGAAAGTCCAGCACACACGAGTGATACTAACCCAACAGAAACTCCAGCACACACAGGTGATACTATCCCAACAGAAACTCCAGCACACATAGGTGATACTATCCCAACAGAAACTCCAGCACACACAGGTGATACTATCCCAACAGAAAGTCCAGCACACACGAGTGATACTATCCCAACAGAAACTCCAGCACACACAGGTGATACTAACCCAACAGAAACTACAGCACAAACAGGTGATACTATCCCAACAGAAACTCCAGCACACACAGGTGATGCTATCCCAACAGAAACTCCAGCACACACAGGTCACACTGCACCAACAGAAACTCCAGCACACACAGGTGATACTTGCCAACAGAAACTCCAGCACACACAGGTGATACTGCACCAACAGAAACTCCAGCACACACAGGTGATATTTGCAACAGAAACTCCAGCACACACAGGTGATACTGCACCAACAGAAACTCCAGCACACAAAAGTGATAATATCCCAACAGAAACTCCAGCACACACAGGTGATACTGTCCCAGCAGAAACTCCAGCACACACAGGTGATACTGCGCCAACAGAAACTCCAGCACACACAGGCGATACTATCCCAACAGAAACTTCAGCACACACAGGTGATACGATCCCAACAGAAACTCCAGCACACACAGGTGATACTATCCCAACAGAAACTCCAGCACACACAGGTGATACTATCACAACAGAAACTCCAGCACACACAGATGATACAATCCCAACAGAAACTCCAGCACACACAGGTGCTGCTGAACCAACAGAAACTCCAGCACGCACGTGTGATACTCTCAAAACAGAAACTCCAGCACACACGGGTGATACTATCCCAACAGAAACTCCAGCACACACAGGTGATACTATCCCGACAGAAACTCCAGCACACACAGGTGATACTATTCCAACAGAAAGTCCAGCACACACGAGTGATACTATCCCAACAGAAACTCCAGCACACACAGGTGATACTATCCCAACAGAAACTCCAGCATACACAGATGATACTATCCCAACAGAAACTCCAGCACACACAGGTGCTGCTGCACCAACAGAAACTCCAGCGCACACGGGTGATACTATCCCAACAGAAACGTCAGCACACACAGGTGATACTATCCCAACAGAAACTCTTGCACACACAACTGGTACAATCCCAACAGAAACGTCAGCACACACAGGTGATGCAATCCCAACGGAAACTCCAGCACACACAGGTGATACTATCCCAACAGAAACTCCAGCACACATAGGTGATACTATCCCAACAGAAAGTCCAGCACACACGAGTGATACTATCCCAACAGAAACTCCAGCACACACAGGTGATACTATCCCAACAGAAACTCCAGCACACACAGGTGATACTATCCCAACAGAAACTCCAGCACACATAGGTGATACTATTCCAACAGAAACTCCAGCACACACAGGTGATACTATCCCAACAGAAACTCCAGCATACACAGATGATACTATCCCAACAGAAACTCCAGCACACACAGGTGATACTATCCCAACAGAAACGTCAGCACACACAGGTGATACTATCCCAACAGAAACTCCAGCACACACAACTGGTACTATCCCAACAGAAACTCCAGCACACACAGGTGATACTATCCCAACGGAAACTGCAGCACACACAGGCGATACTCTCCCAAAAGAAACTCCAGCACACACGGGTGATATTATCCGAACAGAAACTACAGCACACACAGGTGATATTTTCCCAACAGAAACTCCAGCACACACAGGTGATATTATCCTAACAGAAACTCCAGCACACACAGGTGATACTCTCCCAACAGAAACTCCAGTACACACGGGTGATATTATCCCAACAGAAACTCCAACACACACAGGTGACACTGCACCAACAGAAACTCCAGCACACACAGGTGATACTCTCCCAACAGAAACTCCAGCACACACAAGTGCTACTCGCCCAACAGAAACTCCAGTACACACGGGTGATATTATCCCAACAGTAGCTCCAGCACACACAGGTGAAACTATCCCAACAGAAACTCCACAGATGATACTATCCCAACAGAAAGTCCAGCACACACAAGTGATACTATCCCAACAGAAAGTCCAGCACACACGGGTGATACTATCCCAACAAACACTCCAGCACACACAGGTGATACTATCCCAACAGAAACTCCAGCGCACACGGGTGATACTCTCCCAACAGAAACTCCAGCACACACAGGTGAAACTATCCCAACAGAAACACCAGCACATACAGGTGATAATATCCCAACAGAAACTCAGCACACACAGGTGATAATATCCCAACAGAAACTCCAGCACGCACGGGTGATACTGCACCAAAAAAAACTCCAGCACACACGGGTGATACTATCCCAACAGAAACTCCAGCACACACAGGTGATACTATCCCAACAGAAACTCCAGCACACACAGGTGATATTATCCCAACACAAACTCCAGCACACACAGGTGATACTATCCCAACAGAAACTCCAGCACACACAGATGATACAATCCCAACAGAAACTCCAGCACACACAGGTGCTGCTGCACCAACAGAAACTCCAGCACGCACGGGTGATACTCTCCCAACAGAAACGTCAGCACACACAGGTGATACTATCCCAACAGAAACTCCAGCATACACAACTGGTACTATCCCAACAGAAAATACAGCACACAAAGGTGATAATATCCCAACAGAAACTCCAGCACACACAAGTAATACTGCAACAACAGAAACTCCAGCACACACAGGCGATACTGTCCCAACAGAAACTCCAGCACACACAAGTGATACTGCACCAACAGAAACTCCAGTACACACAGGTGATCCTATCGTAACAGAAACTCCAGAACACACAGGCGATAATATCCCAACAGCAACTCCAGCACACAAAGGTGAAAATTTCCCAACAGAAACTCCAGCACACACAGGTGATACTATCCCAACAGAAACTCCAGCACACACAAGTGATACTGCACCAACAGAAACTCCTACACAAAGGTGATACTGCACCAAAAGAAACTCCATCACAAACGGGTGATACTATCCCAACAGAAACTCCAGCACACACAGGTGATACTGCACCAACAGAAACTCCAGCACACGCAGGTGATACTCTCGCAATCGAAACTCCAGCGCACACAGGAGATACTGCACCAACAGAAACTCCAGCACACACAGGTGATACTATCCCAACAGAAACTCCAGCACACACAGGTGATACTATCCCAACAGAAACTCCAGCACACACAGATGATACAGCACCAACAGAAACTCCAGCACACACGGGTGATGCTATCCCAAGAGAAACTCCAGCACACACAGGCGATACTATCCCAACAGAAACTCCAGCACACACAGGTGATACTCGCCCAACAGAAACTCCAGTACACACGGGTGATATTATCCCAACAGTAGCTCCAGCACACACAGGTGACACTATCCCAACAGAAACTCCAGTACACACGGGTGATACTCTCCCAACAGAAACTCCAGCACACACAGGTGATACTATCCCAACAGAAACTCCAGCATACACAGATGATACTATCCCAACAGAAACTCCAGCACACACAGGTGATACTGTCCCAACAGAAACTCCAGCACACATAGGTGATACTATCCCAACAGAAACTCCAGCACACACAGGTGATACTATCCCAACAGAAAGTCCAGCACACACGAGTGATACTAACCCAACAGAAACTCCAGCACACACAGGTGATACTATCCCAACAGAAACTCCAGCACACATAGGTGATACTATCCCAACAGAAACTCCAGCACACACAGGTGATACTATCCCAACAGAAAGTCCAGCACACACGAGTGATACTATCCCAACAGAAACTCCAGCACACACAGGTGATACTAACCCAACAGAAACTACAGCACAAACAGGTGATACTATCCCAACAGAAACTCCAGCACACACAGGTGATGCTATCCCAACAGAAACTCCAGCACACACAGGTCATACTGCACCAACAGAAACTCCAGCACACACAGGTGATACTTGCCAACAGAAACTCCAGCACACACAGGTGATACTGCACCAACAGAAACTCCAGCACACACAGGTGATATTTGCAACAGAAACTCCAGCACACACAGGTGATACTGCACCAACAGAAACTCCAGCACACAAAAGTGATAATATCCCAACAGAAACTCCAGCACACACAGGTGATACTGTCCCAGCAGAAACTCCAGCACACACAGGTGATACTGCGCCAACAGAAACTCCAGCACACACAGGCGATACTATCCCAACAGAAACTTCAGCACACACAGGTGATACGATCCCAACAGAAACTCCAGCACACACAGGTGATACTATCCCAACAGAAACTCCAGCATACACAGATGATACTATCCCAACAGAAACTCCAGCACACACAGGTGCTGCTGCACCAACAGAAACTCCAGCGCACACGGGTGATACTATCCCAACAGAAACGTCAGCACACACAGGTGATACTATCCCAACAGAAACTCTTGCACACACAACTGGTACTATCCCAACAGAAACGTCAGCACACACAGGTGATACTATCCCAACGGAAACTCCAGCACACACAGGTGATACTATCCCAACAGAAACTCCAGCACACATAGGTGATACTATCCCAACAGAAAGTCCAGCACACACAGGCGATACTATCCCAACAGAAACTTCAGCACACACAGGTGATACGATCCCAACAGAAACTCCAGCACACACAGGTGATACTATCCCAACAGAAACTCCAGCACACACAGGTGATACTATCACAACAGAAACTCCAGCACACACAGATGATACAATCCCAACAGAAACTCCAGCACACACAGGTGCTGCTGAACCAACAGAAACTCCAGCACGCACGTGTGATACTCTCCCAACAGAAACTCCAGCACACACGGGTGATACTATCCCAACAGAAACTCCAGCACACACAGGTGATACTATCCCGACAGAAACTCCAGCACACACAGGTGATACTATTCCAACAGAAACTCCAGCACACACGAGTGATACTATCCCAACAGAAACTCCAGCACACACAGGTGATACTATCCCAACAGAAACTCCAGCACACACAGGTGATACTATCCCAACAGAAACTGCAGCACACACAGGTGATACTATCCCAACAGAAACTCCAGCATACACAGATGATACTATCCCAACAGAAACTCCAGCACACACAGGTGCTGCTGCACCAACAGAAACTCCAGCGCACACGGGTGATACTATCCCAACAGAAACGTCAGCACACACAGGTGATACTATCCCAACAGAAACTCTTGCACACACAACTGGTACTATCCCAACAGAAACGTCAGCACACACAGGTGATACTATCCCAACGGAAACTCCAGCACACACAGGTGATACTATCCCAACAGAAACTCCAGCACACATAGGTGATACTATCCCAACAGAAAGTCCAGCACACACGAGTGATACTATCCCAACAGAAACTCCAGCACACACAGGTAATACTATCCCAACAGAAACTCCAGCACACACAGGTGATACTATCCCAACAGAAACTCCAGCACACATAGGTGATACTATTCCAACAGAAACTCCAGCACACACAGGTGATACTATCCCAACAGAAACTCCAGCATACACAGATGATACTATCCCAACAGAAACTCCAGCACACACAGGTGATACTATCCCAACAGAAACGTCAGCACACACAGGTGATACTATCCCAACAGAAACTCCAGCACACACAACTGGTACTATCCCAACAGAAACTCCAGCACACACAGGTGATACTATCACAACGGAAACTGCAGCACACACAGGTGATACTCTCCCAAAAGAAACTCCAGCACACACGGGTGATATTATCCGAACAGAAACTACAGCACACACAGGTGATATTTTCCCAACAGAAACTCCAGCACACACAGGTGATATTATCCTAACAGAAACTCCAGCACACACAGGTGATACTCTCCCAACAGAAACTCCAGTACACACGGGTGATATTATCCCAACAGAAACTCCAACACACACAGGTGACACTGCACCAACAGAAACTCCAGCACACACAGGTGATACTCTCCCAACAGAAACTCCAGCACACACAAGTGCTACTCGCCCAACAGAAACTCCAGTACACACGGGTGATATTATCCCAACAGTAGCTCCAGCACACACAGGTGACACTATCCCAACAGAAACTCCACAGATGATACTATCCCAACAGAAAGTCCAGCACACACAAGTGATACTATCCCAACAGAAAGTCCAGCACACACGAGTGATACTATCCCAACAAAAACTCCAGCACACACAGGTGATACTATCCCAACAGAAACTCCAGCGCACACGGGTGATACTCTCCCAACAGAAACTCCAGCACACAGAGGTGAAACTATCCCAACAGAAACTCCAGCACGAACAGGTGATACTGCACCAACAGAAACTCCAGCACACACATGTGATACTATCCCAACAGAAACTCCAGCACACACAGTTGACACTGCACCAAAACAAACTCCAGCATACACAGGTGATACTATCCCAACAGAAACTCCAGCACACACAGGTGATACTATCCCAAAAGAAACACCAGCACATACAGGTGATAATATCCCAACAGAAACTCAGCACACACAGGTGATAATATCCCAACAGAAACTCCAGCACGCACGGGTGATACTGCACCAAAAAAAACTCCAGCACACACGGGTGATACTATGCCAACAGAAACTCCAGCACACACAGGTGATACTATCCCAACAGAAACTCCTGCACACACAGGTGATACTGCACCAACAGAAACTCCAGCATACAAAGGTGATAATATCCCAACAGAAACTCCAGCACACACAGGTGATACTATCCCAACAGAAACTCTAGCACACACAGGTGATACTGCACCAACAGAAACTCCAGCACACACAGATGATACTATCCCAACAGAAACTCCAGCACACACAGGTGATATTATCCCAACAGAAACTCCAGCATAAATGGGTGATGCTATCCCAACAGAAACTCCAGCACACACAGGTGATACTATCCCAACAGAAATTTCAGCACACACAGGTGATACTCTCCCAAAAGAAACTCCAGCACACACGGGTGATATTATCCGAACAGAAACTACAGCACACACAGGTGATATTTTCCCAACAGAAACTCCAGCACACACAGGTGATATTATCCTAACAGAAACTCCAGCACACACAGGTGATACTCTCCCAACAGAAACTCCAGTACACACGGGTGATATTATCCCAACAGAAACTCCAACACACACAGGTGACACTGCACCAACAGAAACTCCAGCACACACAGGTGATTCTCTCCCAACAGAAACTCCAGCACACACAAGTGCTACTCGCCCAACAGAAACTCCAGTACACACGGGTGATATTATCCCAACAGTAGCTCCAGCACACACAGGTGACACTATCCCAACAGAAACTCCACAGATGATACTATCCCAACAGAAAGTCCAGCACACACAAGTGATACTATCCCAACAGAAAGTCCAGCACACACGAGTGATACTATCCCAACAAAAACTCCAGCACACACAGGTGATACTATCCCAACAGAAACTCCAGCACACACAGGTGAAACTATCCCAACAGAAACTCCAGCACGAACAGGTGATACTGCACCAACAGAAACTCCAGCACACACATGTGATACTATCCCAACAGAAACTCCAGCACACACAGTTGACACTGCACCAAAACAAACTCCAGCATACACAGGTGATACTATCCCAACAGAAACTCCAGCACACACAGGTGATACTATCCCAAAAGAAACACCAGCACATACAGGTGATAATATCCCAACAGAAACTCAGCACACACAGGTGATAATATCCCAACAGAAACTCCAGCACGCACGGGTGATACTGCACCAAAAAAAACTCCAGCACACACGGGTGATACTATCCCAACAGAAACTCCAGCACACACAGGTGATACTATCCCAACAGAAACTCCAGCACACACAGGTGATACTGCACCAACAGAAACTCCAGCATACAAAGGTGATAATATCCCAACAGAAACTCCAGCACACACAGGTGATACTATCCCAACAGAAACTCTAGCACACACAGGTGATACTGCACCAACAGAAACTCCAGCACACACAGATGATACTATCCCAACAGAAACTCCAGCACACACAGGTGATATTATCCCAACAGAAACTCCAGCATAAATGGGTGATGCTATCCCAACAGAAACTCCAGCACACACAGGTGATACTATCCCAACAGAAATTTCAGCACACACAGGTGATACTATCCCAACAGAAACTCTAGCACACACAGGTGATACTGCACCAACAGAAACTCCAGCACACACAGGTGATACTATCCCAACAGAAACTCCGGCACACACAGGTGATACTGCACCAACAGAAACTCCAGCACACACAGGTGATACTATCCCAACAGAAACTCCAGCATACACAGATGATACTATCCCAACAGAAAGTCCAGCACGCACAAGTGATACTATCCCAACAGAAAGTCCAGCACACACAGGTGATACTATCCCAACAGAAACTCCAGCACACAAAGGTGATACTCTCCCAAAAGAAACTCCAGCACACACGGGCGATATTATCCCAACAGAAACTCCAGCACACACAGGTGATATTTTCCCAACAGAAACTCCAGCACACACAGGTGATATTATCCCAACAGAAACTGCAGCACACACAGATGATATTATCCCAACAGAAACTCCAGCACACACGGGTGATATTTTCCCAACAGAAACTCCAGCACACACGGGTGATATTTTCCCAACAGAAACTCCAGCACACACAGGTGATATTATCCCAACAGAAACTCCAGCACACACAGATGATATTATCCCAACAGAAACTCCAGCACACACAGGTGATACTCGCCCAACAGAAACTCCAGTACACACGGGTGATATTATCCCAACAGTAGCTCCAGCACACACAGGTGACACTATCCCAACAGAAACTCCACAGATGATACTATCCCAACAGAAAGTCCAGCACACACAAGTGATACTATCCCAACAGAAAGTCCAGCACACACGAGTGATACTATCCCAACAAAAACTCCAGCACACACAGGTGATACTATCCCAACAGAAACTCCAGCATACACAGATGATACTGCACGAAAAGAAACTCCAGCACATACAGGTGATACTATCCCAACAGAAACACCAGCACACACAGGTGATACTATCCCAACAGAAACAACAGCACATACAGGTGATAATATCCAAACAGAAACTCAGCACACACAGGTGATAATATCCCAACAGAAACTCCAGCACGCACGGGTGATACTGCACCAAAAGAAACTCCAGCACACACGGGTGATACTATATCAACAGAAACTCCAGCACACACAGGTGATACTATCCCAACAGAAACTCCAGCACACACAGGTGATACTGCACCAACAGAAACTCCAGCATATAAAGGTGATAATATCCCAACAGAAACTCCGGCACACACGGGTGATACTATCCCAACAGAAACTCCAGCACACACAGGTGATACTGCACCAACAGAAACTCCAGCATATAAAGGTGATAATATCCCAACAGAAACTCCGGCACACACAGGTGATACTATTCCAACAGAAACTCTAGCACACTCAGATGATACAGCACCAACAGAAACTCCAGCACACACAGGTGATACTATCCCAACAGAAACTCCAGCATAAATGGGTGATACTATCCCAACAGAAACTCCAGCACACACAGGTGATACTAACCCAACAGAAACTTCAGCAAACACAGGTGATACTATCCCAACAGAAACTCCAGCACACAGTGATACTATCCCAACAGAAACTCCAGCATAAATGGGTGATGCTATCCCAACAGAAACTCCAGCACACACAGGTGATACTATCCCAACAGAAACTCTAGCACACACAGGTGATACTGTCCCAACAGAAACTCCAGCACACACAGGTGATACTATCCCAACAGAAACTCCAGCACACACAGGTGATACTGCACCAACAAAAACTCCAGCATACACAGATGATACTATCCCAACAGAAAGTCCAGCACACACAAGTGATACTATCCCAAGAGTAACTCCAGCACACACAGGTGATACTGCACGAAAAGAAACTCCAGCACATACAGGTGATACTATCGCAACAGAAACACCAGCACACACAGGTGATACTATCCCAAAAGAAACACCAGCACATACAGGTGATAATATCCCAACAGAAACTCAGCACACACAGGTGATTATATCCCAACAGAAACTCCAGCACGCACGGGTGATACTGCACCAAAAGAAACTCCAGCACACACGGGTGATACTATCCCAACAGAAACTCCAGCACTCACAGGTGATACTATCCCAACAGAAACTCCAGCACACACAGGTGATACTGCAACAACAGAAACTCCGGCACACACAGGTGATACTATCCCAACAGAAACTTCAGCACACACAGGTGATAGTATCCCAACAGAAACTCCAGCACACACAGGTGATACTATCCCAACAGAAACTCCAGCATAAATGGGTGATGCTATCCCAACAGAAACTCCAGCACACACAGGTGAGACTATCCCAACAGAAACTCTAGCACACACAGGTGATACTGCACCAACAGAAACTCCAGCACACACAGGTGATACTATCCCAACAGAAACTCCAGCACACACAGGTGATATTATCCCAACAGAAACTCCAGCATAAATGGGTGATGCTATCCCAACAGAAACTCCAGCACACACAGGTGATACTATCCCAACAGAAATTTCAGCACACACAGGTGATACTATCCCAACAGAAACTCTAGCACGCACAGGTGATACGGCACCAACAGAAACTCCAGCACACACAGGTGATACTATCCCAACAGAAACTCCGGCACACACAGGTGATACTGCACCAACAGAAACTCCAGCATACACAGATGATACTATCCCAACAGAAAGTCCAGCACGCACAAGTGATACTATCCCAACAGAAAGTCCAGCACACACAGGTGATACTATCCCAACAGAAACTCCAGCACACAAAGGTGATACTCTCCCAAAAGAAACTCCAGCACACACGGGCGATATTATCCCAAGAGAAACTCCAGCACACACAGGTGATATTTTCCCAACAGAAACTCCAGCACACACAGGTGACACTGCACCAACAGAAACTCCAGCACATACAGGTGATATTATCCCAACAGAAACTCCAGCACACACAGGTGACACTGCACCAACAGAAACTCCAGCACACACAGGTGATACTCTCCCAACAGAAACTCCAGCACACACAGGTGATATTATCCCAACAGAAACTCCTGCATACAAGGGTGATACTCTCCCAACAGAAACTCCAGTACACACGGGTGATATTATCCCAACAGAAACTCCAGCACACACAGGTGACACTGCACCAACAGAAACTCCAGCACACACAGGTGATACTCTCCCAACAGAAACTCCAGCACACACAGGTGATACTCGCCCAACAGAAACTCCAGTACACACGGGTGATATTATCCCAACAGTAGCTCCAGCACACACAGGTGACACTATCCCAACAGAAACTCCACAGATGATACTATCCCAACAGAAACTCCAGCACACACAGGTGATACTATCCCAACAGAAAGTCCAGCACACACGAGTGATACTATCCCAACAAAAACTCCAGCACACACAGGTGAGACTATCCCAACAGAAACTCCAGCATACACAGATGATACTATCCCAACAGAAACTCCAGCACACACAGGTGCTGCTGCACCAACAGAAACTCCAGCGCACACGGGTGATACTCTCCCAATAGAAACTCCAGCACACACGAGTGATACTGCACGAAAAGAAACTCCAGCACATACAGGTGATACTATCCCAACAGAAACACCAGCACACACAGGTGATACTATCCCAACAGAAACACCAGCACACACAGATGATAATATCCCAACAGAAACTCCAGCACACACAGGTAATACTATCCCAACAGAAACACCAGCACACACAGATGATAATATCCAAACAGAAACTCAGCACACACAGGTGATAATATCCCAACAGAAACTCCAGCACGCACGGGTGATACTGCACCAAAAGAAACTCCAGCACACACGGGTGATACTATCCCAACAGAAACTCCAGCACACACAGGTGATACTATCCCAACAGAAACTCCAGCACACACAGGTGATACTATCCCAACAGAAACTCCAGTACACATAGGTGATTCTATCCCAACAGAAACTCCAGCATATAAAGGTGATAATATCCCAACAGAAACTTCAGCACACACAGGTGATACTATTCCAACAGAAACTCTAGCACACTCAGATGATACAGCACCAACAGAAACTCCAGCACACACAGGTGATACTATCCCAACAGAAACTCCAGCATAAATGGGTGATACTATCCCAACAGAAACTCCAGCACACACAGGTGATACTATCCCAACAGAAACTCCAGCACACACAGGTGATACTGCACCAACAAAAACTCCAGCACACACAGGTGATACTATCCCAACAGAAACTCCAGCATACACAGATGATACTATCCCAACAGAAAGTCCAGCACACACAAGTGATACTATCCCAAGAGTAACTCCAGCACACACAGGTGATACTGCACGAAAAGAAACTCCAGCACATACAGGTGATACTATCCCAACAGAAACACCAGCACACACAGGTGATACTATCCCAAAAGAAACACCAGCACATACAGGTGATAATATCCCAACAGAAACTCAGCACACACAGGTGATTATATCCCAACAGAAACTCCAGCACGCACGGGTGATACTGCACCAAAAGAAACTCCAGCACACACGGGTGATACTATCCCAACAGAAACTCCAGCACTCACAGGTGATACTATCCCAACAGAAACTCCAGCACACACAGGTGATACTGCAACAACAGAAACTCCGGCATACAAAGGTGATAATATCCCAACAGAAACTCCGGCACACACGGGTGATACTATCCCAACAGAAACTCCAGCATAATTGGGTGATACTATCCCAACAGAAACTCTACCACACTCAGATGATACAGCACCAACAGAAACTCCAGCACACACAGGTGATACTGTCCCAACAGAAACTCCAGCATAATTGGGTGATACTATCCCAACAGAAACTCCAGCACACACAGGTGATACTATCCCAACAGAAACTTCAGCACACACAGGTGATAGTATCCCAACAGAAACTCCAGCACACACAGGTGATACTATCCCAACAGAAACTCCAGCATAAATGGGTGATGCTATCCCAACAGAAACTCCAGCACACACAGGTGAGACTATCCCAACAGAAACTCTAGCACACACAGGTGATACTGCACCAACAGAAACTCCAGCACACACAGGTGATACTATCCCAACAGAAACTCCAGCACACACAGGTGATATTATCCCAACAGAAACTCCAGCATAAATGGGTGATGCTATCCCAACAGAAACTCCAGCACACACAGGTGATACTATCCCAACAGAAATTTCAGCACACACAGGTGATACTATCCCAACAGAAACTCTAGCACACACAGGTGATACTGCACCAACAGAAACTCCAGCACACACAGGTGATACTATCCCAACAGAAACTCCGGCACACACAGGTGATACTATCCCAACAGAAAGTCCAGCACGCACAAGTGATACTATCCCAACAGAAAGTCCAGCACACACAGGTGATACTATCCCAACAGAAACTCCAGCACACAAAGGTGATACTCTCCCAAAAGAAACTCCAGCACACACGGGCGATATTATCCCAAGAGAAACTCCAGCACACACAGGTGATATTTTCCCAACAGAAACTCCAGCACACACAGGTGACACTGCACCAACAGAAACTCCAGCACATACAGGTGATATTATCCCAACAGAAACTCCAGCACACACAGGTGACACTGCACCAACAGAAACTCCAGCACACACAGGTGATACTCTCCCAACAGAAACTCCAGCACACACAGGTGATATTATCCCAACAGAAACTCCTGCATACAAGGGTGATACTCTCCCAACAGAAACTCCAGTACACACGGGTGATATTATCCCAACAAAAACTCCAGCACACACAGGTGACACTGCACCAACAGAAACTCCAGCACACACAGGTGATACTCTCCCAACAGAAACTCCAGCACACACAGGTGATACTCGCCCAACAGAAACTCCAGTACACACGGGTGATATTATCCCAACAGTAGCTCCAGCACACACAGGTGACACTATCCCAACAGAAACTCCACAGATGATACTATCCCAACAGAAAGTCCAGCACACACAAGTGACACTATCCCAACAGAAACTCCACAGATGATACTATCCCAACAGAAACTCCAGCACACACAGGTGATACTATCCCAACAGAAAGTCCAGCACACACGAGTGATACTATCCCAACAAAAACTCCAGCACACACAGGTGAGACTATCCCAACAGAAACTCCAGCATACACAGATGATACTATCCCAACAGAAACTCCAGCACACACAGGTGCTGCTGCACCAACAGAAACTCCAGCGCACACGGGTGATACTCTCCCAATAGAAACTCCAGCACACACAGGTGATACTGCACGAAAAGAAACTCCAGCACATACAGGTGATACTATCCCAACAGAAACACCAGCACACACAGGTGATACTATCCCAACAGAAACACCAGCACACACAGATGATAATATCCCAACAGAAACTCCAGCACACACAGGTGATACTATCCCAACAGAAACACCAGCACACACAGATGATAATATCCAAACAGAAACTCAGCACACACAGGTGATAATATCCCAACAGAAACTCCAGCACGCACGGGTGATACTGCACCAAAAGAAACTCCAGCACACACGGGTGATACTATCCCAACAGAAACTCCAGCACACATAGGTGATACTATCCCAACAGAAACTCCAGCACACACAGGTGATACTATCCCAACAGAAACTCCAATACACATAGGTGATTCTATCCCAACAGAAACTCCAGCATATAAAGGTGATAATATCCCAACAGAAACTCCGGCACACACGGGTGATACTATCCCAACAGAAACTTCAGCACACACAGGTGATACTATTCCAACAGAAACTCTAGCACACTCAGATGATACAGCACCAACAGAAACTCCAGCACACACAGGTGATACTATCCCAACAGAAACTCCAGCATAAATGGGTGATACTATCCCAACAGAAACTCCAGCACACACAGGTGATACTAACCCAACAGAAACTTCAGCACACACAGGTGATACTATCCCAACAGAAACTCCAGCACACACAGGTGATACTATCCCAACAGAAACACCAGCACACACAGGTGATACTATCCCAACAGAAACACCAGCACACACAGGTGATACTATCCCAACAGAAACACCAGCACACACAGATGATAATATCCAAACAGAAACTCAGCACACACAGGTGATAATATCCCAACAGAAACTCCAGCACGCACGGGTGATACTGCACCAAAAGAAACTCCAGCACACACGGGTGATACTATCCCAACAGAAACTCCAGCACACATAGGTGATACTATCCCAACAGAAACTCCAGCACACACAGGTGATACTATCCCAACAGAAACTCCAATACACATAGGTGATTCTATCCCAACAGAAACTCCAGCATATAAAGGTGATAATATCCCAACAGAAACTCCGGCACACACGGGTGATACTATCCCAACAGAAACTTCAGCACACACAGGTGATACTATTCCAACAGAAACTCTAGCACACTCAGATGATACAGCACCAACAGAAACTCCAGCACACACAGGTGATACTATCCCAACAGAAACTCCAGCATAAATGGGTGATACTATCCCAACAGAAACTCCAGCACACACAGGTGATACTAACCCAACAGAAACTTCAGCACACACAGGTGATACTATCCCAACAGAAACTCCAGCACACACAGGTGATACTATCCCAACAGAAACTCCAGCATAAATGGGTGATGCTATCCCAACAGAAACTCCAGCACACACAGGTGATACTATCCCAACAGAAACTCTAGCACACACAGGTGATACTGCACCAACAGAAACTCCAGCACACACAGGTGATACTATCCCAACAGAAACTCCAGCACACACAGGTGATAATATCCCAACAGAAACTCCAGCATAAATGGGTGATGCTATCCCAACAGAAACTCCAGCACACACAGGTGATACTATCCCAACAGAAATTTCAGCACACACAGGTGATACTATCCGAACAGAAACTCCAGCACACACGGGTGATACTATCCCAACAGAAACTCTAGCACACACAGGTGATACTGTCCCAACAGAAACTCCAGCACACACAGGTGATACTATCCCAACAGAAACTCCAGCACACACAGGTGATACTGCACCAACAGAAACTCCAGCACACACAGGTGATACTATCCCAACAGAAACTCCAGCACACACAGGTGATACTGCACGAAAAGAAACTCCAGCACATACAGGTGATACTATCCCAACAGAAACACCAGCACATACAGGTGATAATATCCCAACAGAAACTCAGCACACACAGGTGATAATATCCCAACAGAAACTCCAGCACGCACGGGTGATACTGCACCAAAAGAAACTCCAGCACACACGGGTGATACTATCCCAACAGAAACTCCAGCACACACAGGTGATACTATCCCAACAGAAACTCCAGCACACACAGGTGATACTATCCCAACAGAAACTCCAGCACACACAGTTGATACTGCACCAACAGAAACTCCAGCACACACAGGCGATACTATCCCAACAGAAACTCCAGCACACACAATTGATACTGCACCAACACAAACTCCAGCACACACAGGTGATACTGCACCAACAGAAACTCCGGCATACATAGGTGATAATATCCCAACAGAAACTCCAGCACATACGGGTGATACTTTCCCAACAGAAACTTCAGCACACACAGGCGATACTATCCCTACAGAAACTCTCGCAGACTCAGATGATACAGCACCAACAGAAACTCCAGCACACACAGGTGATACTATCCCAACAGAAACTCCAGCATAAATGCGTGATACTATCCCAACAGAAACTCCAGCACACACAGATGATATTATCCCAACAGAAACTCCAGCATAAATGGGTGATACTATCCCAACAGAAACTCCAGCACACACGGGTGATATTATCCCAACAGTAGCTCCAGCACACACAGGTGACACTATCCCAACAGAAACTCCAGTACACACAGGTGATACTCTCCCAACAGAAACTCCAAAAGACACAGGTGATACTATCCCAACAGAAACTCCAGCACACACAGGTGATACTATCCCAACAGAAACTCCAGCACACACAGGTGATACTCTCCCAACAGAAACTCCAGCATACACAGATAATACTATCCCAACAGAAACTCCAGCACACACAGGTGATACTGTCCCAACAGAAACTCCAGCACACATAGGTGATACTATCCCAACAGAAACTCCAGCCCACACAGGTGATATTATCCCAACACAAACTCCAGCACACACAGGTGATACTATCCCAACAGAAACTCCAGCACACACAGATGATACAATCCCAACAGAAACTCCAGCACACACAGGTGCTGCTGCACCAACAGAAACTCCAGCACGCATGGGTGATACTCTCCCAACAGAAACGTCAGCACACATAGGTGATACTATCCCAACAGAAACTCCAGCATACACAACTGGTACTATCCCAACAGAAAATCCAGCACACAGAGGTGATAATATCCCAACAGAAACTCCAGCACACAGAGGTGATAATATCCCAACAGAAACTCCAGCACACACAAGTAATACTGCAACAACAGAAACTCCAGCACACACAGGCGATACTATCCCAACAGAAACTCCAGCACACACAAGTGATACTGCACCAACAGAAACTCCAGTACACACAGGTGACCCTATCGTAACAGAAACTCCAGAACACACAGGCGATAATATCCCAACAGCAACTCCAGCACACAAAGGTGATAATATCCCAACAGAAACTCCGGCACACACAGGTGATACTATTCCAACAGAAACTCTAGCACACTCAGATGATACAGCACCAACAGAAACTCCAGCACACACAGGTGATACTATCCCAACAGAAACTCCAGCATAAATGGGTGATACTATCCCAACAGAAGCTCCAGCACACACAGGTGATACTAACCCAACAGAAACTTCAGCAAACACAGGTGATACTATCCCAACAGAAACTCCAGCACACAGTGATACTATCCCAACAGAAACTGCAGCATAAATGGGTGATGCTATCCCAACAGAAACTCCAGCACGCACAGGTGATACTATCCCAACAGAAACTCGAGCACACACAGGTGATACTGTCCCAACAGAAACTCCAGCACACACAGGTGATACTATCCCAACAGAAACTCCAGCACACACAGGTGATACTGCACCAACAGAAACTCCAGCACACACAGGTGATACTATCCCAACAGAAACTCCAGCACACACAGGTCACACTGCACCAACAGAAACTCCAGCACACACAGGTGATACTATCCCAACAGAAACTCCAGCACACACAGGTGATACTGCACCAACAAAAACTCCAGCACACACAGGTGATACTATCCCAACAGAAACTCCAGCATACACAGATGATACTATCCCAACAGAAAGTCCAGCACACACAAGTGATACTATCCCAAGAGTAACTCCAGCACACACAGGTGATACTGCACGAAAAGAAACTCCAGCACATACAGGTGATACTATCCCAACAGAAACACCAGCACACACAGGTGATACTATCCCAAAAGAAACACCAGCACATACAGGTGATAATATCCCAACAGAAACTCAGCACACACAGGTGATTATATCCCAACAGAAACTCCAGCACGCACGGGTGATACTGCACCAAAAGAAACTCCAGCACACACGGGTGATACTATCCCAACAGAAACTCCAGCACTCACAGGTGATACTATCCCAACAGAAACTCCAGCACACACAGGTGATACTGCAACAACAGAAACTCCGGCACACACAGGTGATACTATCCCAACAGAAACTTCAGCACACACAGGTGATAGTATCCCAACAGAAACTCCAGCACACACAGGTGATACTATCCCAACAGAAACTCCAGCATAAATGGGTGATGCTATCCCAACAGAAACTCCAGCACGCACAGGTGAGACTATCCCAACAGAAACTCTAGCACACACAGGTGATACTGCACCAACAGAAACTCCAGCACACACAGGTGATACTATCCCAACAGAAACTCCAGCACACACAGGTGATATTATCCCAACAGAAACTCCAGCATAAATGGGTGACGCTATCCCAACAGAAACTCCAGCACACACAGGTGATACTATCCCAACAGAAATTTCAGCACACACAGGTGATACTATCCCAACAGAAACTCTAGCACGCACAGGTGATACGGCACCAACAGAAACTCCAGCACACACAGGTGATACTATCCCAACAGAAACTCCGGCACACACAGGTGATACTGCACCAACAGAAACTCCAGCATACACAGATGATACTATCCCAACAGAAAGTCCAGCACGCACAAGTGATACTATCCCAACAGAAAGTCCAGCACACACAGGTGATACTATCCCAACAGAAACTCCAGCACACAAAGGTGATACTCTCCCAAAAGAAACTCCAGCACACACGGGCGATATTATCCCAAGAGAAACTCCAGCACACACAGGTGATATTATCCTAACAGAAACTCCAGCACACACAGGTGATACTCTCCCAACAGAAACTCCAGTACACACGGGTGATATTATCCCAACAGAAACTCCAACACACACAGGTGACACTGCACCAACAGAAACTCCAGCACACACAGGTGATACTCTCCCAACAGAAACTCCAGCACACACAAGTGCTACTCGCCCAACAGAAACTCCAGTACACACGGGTGATATTATCCCAACAGTAGCTCCAGCACACACAGGTGACACTATCCCAACAGAAACTCCACAGATGATACTATCCCAACAGAAAGTCCAGCACACACAAGTGATACTATCCCAACAGAAAGTCCAGCACACACGAGTGATACTATCCCAACAAAAACTCCAGCACACACAGGTGATACTATCCCAACAGAAACTCCAGCGCACACGGGTGATACTCTCCCAACAGAAACTCCAGCACACAGAGGTGAAACTATCCCAACAGAAACTCCAGCACGAACAGGTGATACTGCACCAACAGAAACTCCAGCACACACATGTGATACTTAACCCAACAGAAACTCCAGCACACACAGTTGACACTGCACCAAAACAAACTCCAGCATACACAGGTGATACTATCCCAACAGAAACTCCAGCACACACAGGTGATACTATCCCAAAAGAAACACCAGCACATACAGGTGATAATATCCCAACAGAAACTCAGCACACACAGGTGATAATATCCCAACAGAAACTCCAGCACGCACGGGTGATACTGCACCAAAAAAAACTCCAGCACACACGGGTGATACTATGCCAACAGAAACTCCAGCACACACAGGTGATACTATCCCAACAGAAACTCCAGCACACACAGGTGATACTGCACCAACAGAAACTCCAGCATACAAAGGTGATAATATCCCAACAGAAACTCCAGCACACACAGGTGATACTATCCCAACAGAAACTCTAGCACACACAGGTGATACTGCACCAACAGAAACTCCAGCACACACAGATGATACTATCCCAACAGAAACTCCAGCACACACAGGTGATATTATCCCAACAGAAACTCCAGCATAAATGGGTGATGCTATCCCAACAGAAACTCCAGCACACACAGGTGATACTATCCCAACAGAAATTTCAGCACACACAGGTGATACTCTCCCAAAAGAAACTCCAGCACACACGGGTGATATTATCCGAACAGAAACTACAGCACACACAGGTGATATTTTCCCAACAGAAACTCCAGCACACACAGGTGATATTATCCTAACAGAAACTCCAGCACACACAGGTGATACTCTCCCAACAGAAACTCCAGTACACACGGGTGATATTATCCCAACAGAAACTCCAACACACACAGGTGACACTGCACCAACAGAAACTCCAGCACACACAGGTGATACTCTCCCAACAGAAACTCCAGCACACACAAGTGCTACTCGCCCAACAGAAACTCCAGTACACACGGGTGATATTATCCCAACAGTAGCTCCAGCACACACAGGTGACACTATCCCAACAGAAACTCCACAGATGATACTATCCCAACAGAAAGTCCAGCACACACAAGTGATACTATCCCAACAGAAAGTCCAGCACACACGAGTGATACTATCCCAACAAAAACTCCAGCACACACAGGTGATACTATCCCAACAGAAACTCCAGCACACACAGGTGAAACTATCCCAACAGAAACTCCAGCACGAACAGGTGATACTGCACCAACAGAAACTCCAGCACACACATGTGATACTATCCCAACAGAAACTCCAGCACACACAGTTGACACTGCACCAAAACAAACTCCAGCATACACAGGTGATACTATCCCAACAGAAACTCCAGCACACACAGGTGATACTATCCCAAAAGAAACACCAGCACATACAGGTGATAATATCCCAACAGAAACTCAGCACACACAGGTGATAATATCCCAACAGAAACTCCAGCACGCACGGGTGATACTGCACCAAAAAAAACTCCAGCACACACGGGTGATACTATCCCAACAGAAACTCCAGCACACACAGGTGATACTATCCCAACAGAAACTCCAGCACACACAGGTGATACTGCACCAACAGAAACTCCAGCATACAAAGGTGATAATATCCCAACAGAAACTCCAGCACACACAGGTGATACTATCCCAACAGAAACTCTAGCACACACAGGTGATACTGCACCAACAGAAACTCCAGCACACACAGATGATACTATCCCAACAGAAACTCCAGCACACACAGGTGATATTATCCCAACAGAAACTCCAGCATAAATGGGTGATGCTATCCCAACAGAAACTCCAGCACACACAGGTGATACTATCCCAACAGAAATTTCAGCACACACAGGTGATACTATCCCAACAGAAACTCTAGCACACACAGGTGATACTGCACCAACAGAAACTCCAGCACACACAGGTGATACTATCCCAACAGAAACTCCGGCACACACAGGTGATACTGCACCAACAGAAACTCCAGCACACACAGGTGATACTATCCCAACAGAAACTCCAGCATACACAGATGATACTATCCCAACAGAAAGTCCAGCACGCACAAGTGATACTATCCCAACAGAAAGTCCAGCACACACAGGTGATACTATCCCAACAGAAACTCCAGCACACAAAGGTGATACTCTCCCAAAAGAAACTCCAGCACACACGGGCGATATTATCCCAACAGAAACTCCAGCACACACAGGTGATATTTTCCCAACAGAAACTCCAGCACACACAGGTGATATTATCCCAACAGAAACTGCAGCACACACAGATGATATTATCCCAACAGAAACTCCAGCACACACGGGTGATATTTTCCCAACAGAAACTCCAGCACACACGGGTGATATTTTCCCAACAGAAACTCCAGCACACACAGGTGATATTATCCCAACAGAAACTCCAGCACACACAGATGATATTATCCCAACAGAAACTCCAGCACACACAGGTGATACTCGCCCAACAGAAACTCCAGTACACACGGGTGATATTATCCCAACAGTAGCTCCAGCACACACAGGTGACACTATCCCAACAGAAACTCCACAGATGATACTATCCCAACAGAAAGTCCAGCACACACAAGTGATACTATCCCAACAGAAAGTCCAGCACACACGAGTGATACTATCCCAACAAAAACTCCAGCACACACAGGTGATACTATCCCAACAGAAACTCCAGCATACACAGATGATACTGCACGAAAAGAAACTCCAGCACATACAGGTGATACTATCCCAACAGAAACACCAGCACACACAGGTGATACTATCCCAACAGAAACAACAGCACATACAGGTGATAATATCCAAACAGAAACTCAGCACACACAGGTGATAATATCCCAACAGAAACTCCAGCACGCACGGGTGATACTGCACCAAAAGAAACTCCAGCACACACGGGTGATACTATATCAACAGAAACTCCAGCACACACAGGTGATACTATCCCAACAGAAACTCCAGCACACACAGGTGATACTGCACCAACAGAAACTCCAGCATATAAAGGTGATAATATCCCAACAGAAACTCCGGCACACACGGGTGATACTATCCCAACAGAAACTCCAGCACACACAGGTGATACTGCACCAACAGAAACTCCAGCATATAAAGGTGATAATATCCCAACAGAAACTCCGGCACACACAGGTGATACTATTCCAACAGAAACTCTAGCACACTCAGATGATACAGCACCAACAGAAACTCCAGCACACACAGGTGATACTATCCCAACAGAAACTCCAGCATAAATGGGTGATACTATCCCAACAGAAACTCCAGCACACACAGGTGATACTAACCCAACAGAAACTTCAGCAAACACAGGTGATACTATCCCAACAGAAACTCCAGCACACAGTGATACTATCCCAACAGAAACTCCAGCATAAATGGGTGATGCTATCCCAACAGAAACTCCAGCACACACAGGTGATACTATCCCAACAGAAACTCTAGCACACACAGGTGATACTGTCCCAACAGAAACTCCAGCACACACAGGTGATACTATCCCAACAGAAACTCCAGCACACACAGGTGATACTGCACCAACAGAAACTCCAGCACACACAGGTGATACTATCCCAACAGAAACTCCAGCACACACAGGTCACACTGCACCAACAGAAACTCCAGCACACACAGGTGATACTATCCCAACAGAAACTCCAGCACACACAGGTGATACTGCACCAACAAAAACTCCAGCATACACAGATGATACTATCCCAACAGAAAGTCCAGCACACACAAGTGATACTATCCCAAGAGTAACTCCAGCACACACAGGTGATACTGCACGAAAAGAAACTCCAGCACATACAGGTGATACTATCGCAACAGAAACACCAGCACACACAGGTGATACTATCCCAAAAGAAACACCAGCACATACAGGTGATAATATCCCAACAGAAACTCAGCACACACAGGTGATTATATCCCAACAGAAACTCCAGCACGCACGGGTGATACTGCACCAAAAGAAACTCCAGCACACACGGGTGATACTATCCCAACAGAAACTCCAGCACTCACAGGTGATACTATCCCAACAGAAACTCCAGCACACACAGGTGATACTGCAACAACAGAAACTACGGCACACACAGGTGATACTATCCCAACAGAAACTTCAGCACACACAGGTGATAGTATCCCAACAGAAACTCCAGCACACACAGGTGATACTATCCCAACAGAAACTCCAGCATAAATGGGTGATGCTATCCCAACAGAAACTCCAGCACACACAGGTGAGACTATCCCAACAGAAACTCTAGCACACACAGGTGATACTGCACCAACAGAAACTCCAGCACACACAGGTGATACTATCCCAACAGAAACTCCAGCACACACAGGTGATATTATCCCAACAGAAACTCCAGCATAAATGGGTGATGCTATCCCAACAGAAACTCCAGCACACACAGGTGATACTATCCCAACAGAAATTTCAGCACACACAGGTGATACTATCCCAACAGAAACTCTAGCACGCACAGGTGATACGGCACCAACAGAAACTCCAGCACACACAGGTGATACTATCCCAACAGAAACTCCGGCACACACAGGTGATACTGCACCAACAGAAACTCCAGCATACACAGATGATACTATCCCAACAGAAAGTCCAGCACGCACAAGTGATACTATCCCAACAGAAAGTCCAGCACACACAGGTGATACTATCCCAACAGAAACTCCAGCACACAAAGGTGATACTCTCCCAAAAGAAACTCCAGCACACACGGGCGATATTATCCCAAGAGAAACTCCAGCACACACAGGTGATATTTTCCCAACAGAAACTCCAGCACACACAGGTGACACTGCACCAACAGAAACTCCAGCACATACAGGTGATATTATCCCAACAGAAACTCCAGCACACACAGGTGACACTGCACCAACAGAAACTCCAGCACACACAGGTGATACTCTCCCAACAGAAACTCCAGCACACACAGGTGATATTATCCCAACAGAAACTCCTGCATACAAGGGTGATACTCTCCCAACAGAAACTCCAGTACACACGGGTGATATTATCCCAACAGAAACTCCAGCACACACAGGTGACACTGCACCAACAGAAACTCCAGCACACACAGGTGATACTCTCCCAACAGAAACTCCAGCACACACAGGTGATACTCGCCCAACAGAAACTCCAGTACACACGGGTGATATTATCCCAACAGTAGCTCCAGCACACACAGGTGACACTATCCCAACAGAAACTCCACAGATGATACTATCCCAACAGAAACTCCAGCACACACAGGTGATACTATCCCAACAGAAAGTCCAGCACACACGAGTGATACTATCCCAACAAAAACTCCAGCACACACAGGTGAGACTATCCCAACAGAAACTCCAGCATACACAGATGATACTATCCCAACAGAAACTCCAGCACACACAGGTGCTGCTGCACCAACAGAAACTCCAGCGCACACGGGTGATACTCTCCCAATAGAAACTCCAGCACACACGAGTGATACTGCACGAAAAGAAACTCCAGCACATACAGGTGATACTATCCCAACAGAAACACCAGCACACACAGGTGATACTATCCCAACAGAAACACCAGCACACACAGATGATAATATCCCAACAGAAACTCCAGCACACACAGGTAATACTATCCCAACAGAAACACCAGCACACACAGATGATAATATCCAAACAGAAACTCAGCACACACAGGTGATAATATCCCAACAGAAACTCCAGCACGCACGGGTGATACTGCACCAAAAGAAACTCCAGCACACACGGGTGATACTATCCCAACAGAAACTCCAGCACACACAGGTGATACTATCCCAACAGAAACTCCAGCACACACAGGTGATACTATCCCAACAGAAACTCCAGTACACATAGGTGATTCTATCCCAACAGAAACTCCAGCATATAAAGGTGATAATATCCCAACAGAAACTTCAGCACACACAGGTGATACTATTCCAACAGAAACTCTAGCACACTCAGATGATACAGCACCAACAGAAACTCCAGCACACACAGGTGATACTATCCCAACAGAAACTCCAGCATAAATGGGTGATACTATCCCAACAGAAACTCCAGCACACACAGGTGATACTATCCCAACAGAAACTCCAGCACACACAGGTGATACTGCACCAACAAAAACTCCAGCACACACAGGTGATACTATCCCAACAGAAACTCCAGCATACACAGATGATACTATCCCAACAGAAAGTCCAGCACACACAAGTGATACTATCCCAAGAGTAACTCCAGCACACACAGGTGATACTGCACGAAAAGAAACTCCAGCACATACAGGTGATACTATCCCAACAGAAACACCAGCACACACAGGTGATACTATCCCAAAAGAAACACCAGCACATACAGGTGATAATATCCCAACAGAAACTCAGCACACACAGGTGATTATATCCCAACAGAAACTCCAGCACGCACGGGTGATACTGCACCAAAAGAAACTCCAGCACACACGGGTGATACTATCCCAACAGAAACTCCAGCACTCACAGGTGATACTATCCCAACAGAAACTCCAGCACACACAGGTGATACTGCAACAACAGAAACTCCGGCATACAAAGGTGATAATATCCCAACAGAAACTCCGGCACACACGGGTGATACTATCCCAACAGAAACTCCAGCATAATTGGGTGATACTATCCCAACAGAAACTCTACCACACTCAGATGATACAGCACCAACAGAAACTCCAGCACACACAGGTGATACTGTCCCAACAGAAACTCCAGCATAATTGGGTGATACTATCCCAACAGAAACTCCAGCACACACAGGTGATACTATCCCAACAGAAACTTCAGCACACACAGGTGATAGTATCCCAACAGAAACTCCAGCACACACAGGTGATACTATCCCAACAGAAACTCCAGCATAAATGGGTGATGCTATCCCAACAGAAACTCCAGCACACACAGGTGAGACTATCCCAACAGAAACTCTAGCACACACAGGTGATACTGCACCAACAGAAACTCCAGCACACACAGGTGATACTATCCCAACAGAAACTCCAGCACACACAGGTGATATTATCCCAACAGAAACTCCAGCATAAATGGGTGATGCTATCCCAACAGAAACTCCAGCACACACAGGTGATACTATCCCAACAGAAATTTCAGCACACACAGGTGATACTATCCCAACAGAAACTCTAGCACACACAGGTGATACTGCACCAACAGAAACTCCAGCACACACAGGTGATACTATCCCAACAGAAACTCCGGCACACACAGGTGATACTATCCCAACAGAAAGTCCAGCACGCACAAGTGATACTATCCCAACAGAAAGTCCAGCACACACAGGTGATACTATCCCAACAGAAACTCCAGCACACAAAGGTGATACTCTCCCAAAAGAAACTCCAGCACACACGGGCGATATTATCCCAAGAGAAACTCCAGCACACACAGGTGATATTTTCCCAACAGAAACTCCAGCACACACAGGTGACACTGCACCAACAGAAACTCCAGCACATACAGGTGATATTATCCCAACAGAAACTCCAGCACACACAGGTGACACTGCACCAACAGAAACTCCAGCACACACAGGTGATACTCTCCCAACAGAAACTCCAGCACACACAGGTGATATTATCCCAACAGAAACTCCTGCATACAAGGGTGATACTCTCCCAACAGAAACTCCAGTACACACGGGTGATATTATCCCAACAAAAACTCCAGCACACACAGGTGACACTGCACCAACAGAAACTCCAGCACACACAGGTGATACTCTCCCAACAGAAACTCCAGCACACACAGGTGATACTCGCCCAACAGAAACTCCAGTACACACGGGTGATATTATCCCAACAGTAGCTCCAGCACACACAGGTGACACTATCCCAACAGAAACTCCACAGATGATACTATCCCAACAGAAAGTCCAGCACACACAAGTGACACTATCCCAACAGAAACTCCACAGATGATACTATCCCAACAGAAACTCCAGCACACACAGGTGATACTATCCCAACAGAAAGTCCAGCACACACGAGTGATACTATCCCAACAAAAACTCCAGCACACACAGGTGAGACTATCCCAACAGAAACTCCAGCATACACAGATGATACTATCCCAACAGAAACTCCAGCACACACAGGTGCTGCTGCACCAACAGAAACTCCAGCGCACACGGGTGATACTCTCCCAATAGAAACTCCAGCACACACAGGTGATACTGCACGAAAAGAAACTCCAGCACATACAGGTGATACTATCCCAACAGAAACACCAGCACACACAGGTGATACTATCCCAACAGAAACACCAGCACACACAGATGATAATATCCCAACAGAAACTCCAGCACACACAGGTGATACTATCCCAACAGAAACACCAGCACACACAGATGATAATATCCAAACAGAAACTCAGCACACACAGGTGATAATATCCCAACAGAAACTCCAGCACGCACGGGTGATACTGCACCAAAAGAAACTCCAGCACACACGGGTGATACTATCCCAACAGAAACTCCAGCACACATAGGTGATACTATCCCAACAGAAACTCCAGCACACACAGGTGATACTATCCCAACAGAAACTCCAATACACATAGGTGATTCTATCCCAACAGAAACTCCAGCATATAAAGGTGATAATATCCCAACAGAAACTCCGGCACACACGGGTGATACTATCCCAACAGAAACTTCAGCACACACAGGTGATACTATTCCAACAGAAACTCTAGCACACTCAGATGATACAGCACCAACAGAAACTCCAGCACACACAGGTGATACTATCCCAACAGAAACTCCAGCATAAATGGGTGATACTATCCCAACAGAAACTCCAGCACACACAGGTGATACTAACCCAACAGAAACTTCAGCACACACAGGTGATACTATCCCAACAGAAACTCCAGCACACACAGGTGATACTATCCCAACAGAAACTCCAGCATAAATGGGTGATGCTATCCCAACAGAAACTCCAGCACACACAGGTGATACTATCCCAACAGAAACTCTAGCACACACAGGTGATACTGCACCAACAGAAACTCCAGCACACACAGGTGATACTATCCCAACAGAAACTCCAGCACACACAGGTGATAATATCCCAACAGAAACTCCAGCATAAATGGGTGATGCTATCCCAACAGAAACTCCAGCACACACAGGTGATACTATCCCAACAGAAATTTCAGCACACACAGGTGATACTATCCGAACAGAAACTCCAGCACACACGGGTGATACTATCCCAACAGAAACTCTAGCACACACAGGTGATACTGTCCCAACAGAAACTCCAGCACACACAGGTGATACTATCCCAACAGAAACTCCAGCACACACAGGTGATACTGCACCAACAGAAACTCCAGCACACACAGGTGATACTATCCCAACAGAAACTCCAGCACACACAGGTGATACTGCACGAAAAGAAACTCCAGCACATACAGGTGATACTATCCCAACAGAAACACCAGCACATACAGGTGATAATATCCCAACAGAAACTCAGCACACACAGGTGATAATATCCCAACAGAAACTCCAGCACGCACGGGTGATACTGCACCAAAAGAAACTCCAGCACACACGGGTGATACTATCCCAACAGAAACTCCAGCACACACAGGTGATACTATCCCAACAGAAACTCCAGCACACACAGGTGATACTATCCCAACAGAAACTCCAGCACACACAGTTGATACTGCACCAACAGAAACTCCAGCACACACAGGCGATACTATCCCAACAGAAACTCCAGCACACACAATTGATACTGCACCAACACAAACTCCAGCACACACAGGTGATACTGCACCAACAGAAACTCCGGCATACATAGGTGATAATATCCCAACAGAAACTCCAGCACATACGGGTGATACTTTCCCAACAGAAACTTCAGCACACACAGGCGATACTATCCCTACAGAAACTCTCGCAGACTCAGATGATACAGCACCAACAGAAACTCCAGCACACACAGGTGATACTATCCCAACAGAAACTCCAGCATAAATGCGTGATACTATCCCAACAGAAACTCCAGCACACACAGATGATATTATCCCAACAGAAACTCCAGCATAAATGGGTGATACTATCCCAACAGAAACTCCAGCACACACGGGTGATATTATCCCAACAGTAGCTCCAGCACACACAGGTGACACTATCCCAACAGAAACTCCAGTACACACAGGTGATACTCTCCCAACAGAAACTCCAAAAGACACAGGTGATACTATCCCAACAGAAACTCCAGCACACACAGGTGATACTATCCCAACAGAAACTCCAGCACACACAGGTGATACTCTCCCAACAGAAACTCCAGCATACACAGATAATACTATCCCAACAGAAACTCCAGCACACACAGGTGATACTGTCCCAACAGAAACTCCAGCACACATAGGTGATACTATCCCAACAGAAACTCCAGCCCACACAGGTGATATTATCCCAACACAAACTCCAGCACACACAGGTGATACTATCCCAACAGAAACTCCAGCACACACAGATGATACAATCCCAACAGAAACTCCAGCACACACAGGTGCTGCTGCACCAACAGAAACTCCAGCACGCATGGGTGATACTCTCCCAACAGAAACGTCAGCACACATAGGTGATACTATCCCAACAGAAACTCCAGCATACACAACTGGTACTATCCCAACAGAAAATCCAGCACACAGAGGTGATAATATCCCAACAGAAACTCCAGCACACAGAGGTGATAATATCCCAACAGAAACTCCAGCACACACAAGTAATACTGCAACAACAGAAACTCCAGCACACACAGGCGATACTATCCCAACAGAAACTCCAGCACACACAAGTGATACTGCACCAACAGAAACTCCAGTACACACAGGTGACCCTATCGTAACAGAAACTCCAGAACACACAGGCGATAATATCCCAACAGCAACTCCAGCACACAAAGGTGATAATATCCCAACAGAAACTCCGGCACACACAGGTGATACTATTCCAACAGAAACTCTAGCACACTCAGATGATACAGCACCAACAGAAACTCCAGCACACACAGGTGATACTATCCCAACAGAAACTCCAGCATAAATGGGTGATACTATCCCAACAGAAGCTCCAGCACACACAGGTGATACTAACCCAACAGAAACTTCAGCAAACACAGGTGATACTATCCCAACAGAAACTCCAGCACACAGTGATACTATCCCAACAGAAACTGCAGCATAAATGGGTGATGCTATCCCAACAGAAACTCCAGCACGCACAGGTGATACTATCCCAACAGAAACTCGAGCACACACAGGTGATACTGTCCCAACAGAAACTCCAGCACACACAGGTGATACTATCCCAACAGAAACTCCAGCACACACAGGTGATACTGCACCAACAGAAACTCCAGCACACACAGGTGATACTATCCCAACAGAAACTCCAGCACACACAGGTCACACTGCACCAACAGAAACTCCAGCACACACAGGTGATACTATCCCAACAGAAACTCCAGCACACACAGGTGATACTGCACCAACAAAAACTCCAGCACACACAGGTGATACTATCCCAACAGAAACTCCAGCATACACAGATGATACTATCCCAACAGAAAGTCCAGCACACACAAGTGATACTATCCCAAGAGTAACTCCAGCACACACAGGTGATACTGCACGAAAAGAAACTCCAGCACATACAGGTGATACTATCCCAACAGAAACACCAGCACACACAGGTGATACTATCCCAAAAGAAACACCAGCACATACAGGTGATAATATCCCAACAGAAACTCAGCACACACAGGTGATTATATCCCAACAGAAACTCCAGCACGCACGGGTGATACTGCACCAAAAGAAACTCCAGCACACACGGGTGATACTATCCCAACAGAAACTCCAGCACTCACAGGTGATACTATCCCAACAGAAACTCCAGCACACACAGGTGATACTGCAACAACAGAAACTCCGGCACACACAGGTGATACTATCCCAACAGAAACTTCAGCACACACAGGTGATAGTATCCCAACAGAAACTCCAGCACACACAGGTGATACTATCCCAACAGAAACTCCAGCATAAATGGGTGATGCTATCCCAACAGAAACTCCAGCACGCACAGGTGAGACTATCCCAACAGAAACTCTAGCACACACAGGTGATACTGCACCAACAGAAACTCCAGCACACACAGGTGATACTATCCCAACAGAAACTCCAGCACACACAGGTGATATTATCCCAACAGAAACTCCAGCATAAATGGGTGACGCTATCCCAACAGAAACTCCAGCACACACAGGTGATACTATCCCAACAGAAATTTCAGCACACACAGGTGATACTATCCCAACAGAAACTCTAGCACGCACAGGTGATACGGCACCAACAGAAACTCCAGCACACACAGGTGATACTATCCCAACAGAAACTCCGGCACACACAGGTGATACTGCACCAACAGAAACTCCAGCATACACAGATGATACTATCCCAACAGAAAGTCCAGCACGCACAAGTGATACTATCCCAACAGAAAGTCCAGCACACACAGGTGATACTATCCCAACAGAAACTCCAGCACACAAAGGTGATACTCTCCCAAAAGAAACTCCAGCACACACGGGCGATATTATCCCAAGAGAAACTCCAGCACACAGAGGTGATATTTTCCCAACAGAAACTCCAGCACACACAGGTGACACTGCACCAACAGAAACTCCAGCACATACAGGTGATATTATCCCAACAGAAACTCCAGCACACACAGGTGACACTGCACCAACAGAAACTCCAGCACACACAGGTGATACTCTCCCAACAGAAACTCCAGCACACACAGGTGATATTATCCCAACAGAAACTCCTGCATACAAGGGTGATACTCTCCCAACAGAAACTCCAGTACACACGGGTGATATTATCCCAACAGAAACTCCAGCACACACAGGTGACACTGCACCAACAGAAACTCCAGCACACACAGGTGATACTCTCCCAACAGAAACTCCAGCACACACAGGTGATACTCGCCCAACAGAAACTCCAGTACACACGGGTGATATTATCCCAACAGTAGCTCCAGCACACACAGGTGACACTATCCCAACAGAAACTCCACAGATGATACTATCCCAACAGAAACTCCAGCACACACAGGTGATACTATCCCAACAGAAAGTCCAGCACACACGAGTGATACTATCCCAACAAAAACTCCAGCACACACAGGTGAGACTATCCCAACAGAAACTCCAGCATACACAATGATACTATCCCAACAGAAACTCCAGCACACACAGGTGCTGCTGCACCAACAGAAACTCCAGCGCACACGGGTGATACTCTCCCAATAGAAACTCCAGCACACACAGGTGATACTGCACGAAAAGAAACTCCAGCACATAGAGGTGATACTATCCCAACAGAAACACCAGCACACACAGGTGATACTATCCCAACAGAAACACCAGCACACACAGATGATAATATCCCAACAGAAACTCCAGCACACACAGGTGATACTATCCCAACAGAAACACCAGCACACACAGATGATAATATCCAAACAGAAACTCAGCACACACAGGTGATAATATCCCAACAGAAACTCCAGCACGCACGGGTGATACTGCACCAAAAGAAACTCCAGCACACACGGGTGATACTATCCCAACAGAAACTCCAGCACACACAGGTGATACTATCCCAACAGAAACTCCAGCACACACAGGTGATACTATCCCAACAGAAACTCCAGTACACATAGGTGATTCTATCCCAACAGAAACTCCAGCATATAAAGGTGATAATATCCCAACAGAAACTCCGGCACACACGGGTGATACTATCCCAACAGAAACTTCAGCACACACAGGTGATACTATTCCAACAGAAACTCTAGCACACTCAGATGATACAGCACCAACAGAAACTCCAGCACACACAGGTGATACTATCCCAACAGAAACTCCAGCATAAATGGGTGATACTATCCCAACAGAAACTCCAGCACACACAGGTGATACTATCCCAACAGAAACTCCAGCACACACAGGTGATACTGCACCAACAAAAACTCCAGCACACACAGGTGATACTATCCCAACAGAAACTCCAGCATACACAGATGATACTATCCCAACAGAAAGTCCAGCACACACAAGTGATACTATCCCAAGAGTAACTCCAGCACACACAGGTGATACTGCACGAAAAGAAACTCCAGCACATACAGGTGATACTATCCCAACAGAAACACCAGCACACACAGGTGATACTATCCCAAAAGAAACACCAGCACATACAGGTGATAATATCCCAACAGAAACTCAGCACACACAGGTGATTATATCCCAACAGAAACTCCAGCACGCACGGGTGATACTGCACCAAAAGAAACTCCAGCACACACGGGTGATACTATCCCAACAGAAACTCCAGCACTCACAGGTGATACTATCCCAACAGAAACTCCAGCACACACAGGTGATACTGCAACAACAGAAACTCCGGCATACAAAGGTGATAATATCCCAACAGAAACTCCGGCACACACGGGTGATACTATCCCAACAGAAACTCCAGCATAATTGGGTGATACTATCCCAACAGAAACTCTACCACACTCAGATGATACAGCACCAACAGAAACTCCAGCACACACAGGTGATACTGTCCCAACAGAAACTCCAGCATAATTGGGTGATACTATCCCAACAGAAACTCCAGCACACACAGGTGATACTATCCCAACAGAAACTTCAGCACACACAGGTGATAGTATCCCAACAGAAACTCCAGCACACACAGGTGATACTATCCCAACAGAAACTCCAGCATAAATGGGTGATGCTATCCCAACAGAAACTCCAGCACACACAGGTGAGACTATCCCAACAGAAACTCTAGCACACACAGGTGATACTGCACCAACAGAAACTCCAGCACACACAGGTGATACTATCCCAACAGAAACTCCAGCACACACAGGTGATATTATCCCAACAGAAACTCCAGCATAAATGGGTGATGCTATCCCAACAGAAACTCCAGCACACACAGGTGATACTATCCCAACAGAAATTTCAGCACACACAGGTGATACTATCCCAACAGAAACTCTAGCACACACAGGTGATACTGCACCAACAGAAACTCCAGCACACACAGGTGATACTATCCCAACAGAAACTCCGGCACACACAGGTGATACTATCCCAACAGAAAGTCCAGCACGCACAAGTGATACTATCCCAACAGAAAGTCCAGCACACACAGGTGATACTATCCCAACAGAAACTCCAGCACACAAAGGTGATACTCTCCCAAAAGAAACTCCAGCACACACGGGCGATATTATCCCAAGAGAAACTCCAGCACACACAGGTGATATTTTCCCAACAGAAACTCCAGCACACACAGGTGACACTGCACCAACAGAAACTCCAGCACATACAGGTGATATTATCCCAACAGAAACTCCAGCACACACAGGTGACACTGCACCAACAGAAACTCCAGCACACACAGGTGATACTCTCCCAACAGAAACTCCAGCACACACAGGTGATATTATCCCAACAGAAACTCCTGCATACAAGGGTGATACTCTCCCAACAGAAACTCCAGTACACACGGGTGATATTATCCCAACAAAAACTCCAGCACACACAGGTGACACTGCACCAACAGAAACTCCAGCACACACAGGTGATACTCTCCCAACAGAAACTCCAGCACACACAGGTGATACTCGCCCAACAGAAACTCCAGTACACACGGGTGATATTATCCCAACAGTAGCTCCAGCACACACAGGTGACACTATCCCAACAGAAACTCCACAGATGATACTATCCCAACAGAAAGTCCAGCACACACAAGTGACACTATCCCAACAGAAACTCCACAGATGATACTATCCCAACAGAAACTCCAGCACACACAGGTGATACTATCCCAACAGAAAGTCCAGCACACACGAGTGATACTATCCCAACAAAAACTCCAGCACACACAGGTGAGACTATCCCAACAGAAACTCCAGCATACACAGATGATACTATCCCAACAGAAACTCCAGCACACACAGGTGCTGCTGCACCAACAGAAACTCCAGCGCACACGGGTGATACTCTCCCAATAGAAACTCCAGCACACACAGGTGATACTGCACGAAAAGAAACTCCAGCACATACAGGTGATACTATCCCAACAGAAACACCAGCACACACAGGTGATACTATCCCAACAGAAACACCAGCACACACAGATGATAATATCCCAACAGAAACTCCAGCACACACAGGTGATACTATCCCAACAGAAACACCAGCACACACAGATGATAATATCCAAACAGAAACTCAGCACACACAGGTGATAATATCCCAACAGAAACTCCAGCACGCACGGGTGATACTGCACCAAAAGAAACTCCAGCACACACGGGTGATACTATCCCAACAGAAACTCCAGCACACATAGGTGATACTATCCCAACAGAAACTCCAGCACACACAGGTGATACTATCCCAACAGAAACTCCAATACACATAGGTGATTCTATCCCAACAGAAACTCCAGCATATAAAGGTGATAATATCCCAACAGAAACTCCGGCACACACGGGTGATACTATCCCAACAGAAACTTCAGCACACACAGGTGATACTATTCCAACAGAAACTCTAGCACACTCAGATGATACAGCACCAACAGAAACTCCAGCACACACAGGTGATACTATCCCAACAGAAACTCCAGCATAAATGGGTGATACTATCCCAACAGAAACTCCAGCACACACAGGTGATACTAACCCAACAGAAACTTCAGCACACACAGGTGATACTATCCCAACAGAAACTCCAGCACACACAGGTGATACTATCCCAACAGAAACTCCAGCATAAATGGGTGATGCTATCCCAACAGAAACTCCAGCACACACAGGTGATACTATCCCAACAGAAACTCTAGCACACACAGGTGATACTGCACCAACAGAAACTCCAGCACACACAGGTGATACTATCCCAACAGAAACTCCAGCACACACAAGTGATACTATCCCAACAGAAAGTCCAGCACACACGAGTGATACTATCCCAACAAAAACTCCAGCACACACAGGTGATACTATCCCAACAGAAACTCCAGCATACACAGATGATACTGCACGAAAAGAAACTCCAGCACATACAGGTGATACTATCCCAACAGAAACACCAGCACACACAGGTGATACTATCCCAACAGAAACAACAGCACATACAGGTGATAATATCCAAACAGAAACTCAGCACACACAGGTGATAATATCCCAACAGAAACTCCAGCACGCACGGGTGATACTGCACCAAAAGAAACTCCAGCACACACGGGTGATACTATATCAACAGAAACTCCAGCACACACAGGTGATACTATCCCAACAGAAACTCCAGCACACACAGGTGATACTGCACCAACAGAAACTCCAGCATATAAAGGTGATAATATCCCAACAGAAACTCCGGCACACACGGGTGATACTATCCCAACAGAAACTCCAGCACACACAGGTGATACTGCACCAACAGAAACTCCAGCATATAAAGGTGATAATATCCCAACAGAAACTCCGGCACACACAGGTGATACTATTCCAACAGAAACTCTAGCACACTCAGATGATACAGCACCAACAGAAACTCCAGCACACACAGGTGATACTATCCCAACAGAAACTCCAGCATAAATGGGTGATACTATCCCAACAGAAACTCCAGCACACACAGGTGATACTAACCCAACAGAAACTTCAGCAAACACAGGTGATACTATCCCAACAGAAACTCCAGCACACAGTGATACTATCCCAACAGAAACTCCAGCATAAATGGGTGATGCTATCCCAACAGAAACTCCAGCACACACAGGTGATACTATCCCAACAGAAACTCTAGCACACACAGGTGATACTGTCCCAACAGAAACTCCAGAACACACAGGTGATACTATCCCAACAGAAACTCCAGCACACACAGGTGATACTGCACCAACAGAAACTCCAGCACACACAGGTGATACTATCCCAACAGAAACTCCAGCACACACAGGTCACACTGCACCAACAGAAACTCCAGCACACACAGGTGATACTATCCCAACAGAAACTCCAGCACACACAGGTGATACTGCACCAACAAAAACTCCAGCATACACAGATGATACAATCCCAACAGAAAGTCCAGCACACACAAGTGATACTATCCCAAGAGTAACTCCAGCACACACAGGTGATACTGCACGAAAAGAAACTCCAGCACATACAGGTGATACTATCGCAACAGAAACACCAGCACACACAGGTGATACTATCCCAAAAGAAACACCAGCACATACAGGTGATAATATCCCAACAGAAACTCAGCACACACAGGTGATTATATCCCAACAGAAACTCCAGCACGCACGGGTGATACTGCACCAAAAGAAACTCCAGCACACACAGGTGATACTATCCCAACAGAAACTCCAGCACACACAGGTGATACTATCCCAACAGAAACTCCAGCACACACAGGTGATACTATCCCAACAGAAACTCCAGCACACACAGGTGATACTGCCCAACAGAAACTCCAGCACACACAGGTGATACTATCCCAACAGAAACTCCAGCACACACAGGTGATACTATCCCAACAGAAACTCCAGCACACACAGGTGATACTGCCCAACAGAAACTCCAGCACACACAGGTGATACTATCCCAACAGAAACTCCAGCACACACAGGTGATACTATCCCAACAGAAACTCCAGCACACACAGGTGATACTATCCCAACAGAAACTCCAGCACACACAGGTGATACTATCCCAACAGAAACTCCAGCACACACAGGTGATACTATCCCAACAGAAACTCCAGCACACACAGGTGATACTGCACCAACAGAAACTCCAGCACACACAGGTGATACTTCCCAACAGAAACTCCAGCACACACAGGTGATACTATCCCAACAGAAACTCCAGCACACACAATGATACTATCCCAACAGAAACTCCAGCACACACAGGTGATACTATCCCAACAGAAACTCCAGCACACACAAGTGATACTGCAACAACAGAAACTCCAGCACACACAGGTGATACTATCCCAACAGAAACTCCAGCACACACAAGTGATACTGCACCAACAGAAACTCCAGCACACACAGGTGATACTATCCCAACAGAAACTCCAGCACACACAGGTGATACTATCCCAACAGAAACTCCAGCACACACAGGTGATACTATCCCAACAGAAACTCCAGCACACACAGGTGATACTATCCCAACAGAAACTCCAGCACACACAGGTGATACTGCACCAACAGAAACTCCACACAAAGGTGATACTGCACCAACAGAAACTCCAGCACACACAGGTGATACTATCCCAACAGAAACTCCAGCACACACAGGTGATACTGCACCAACAGAAACTCCAGCACACACAGGTGATACTCTCCCAACAGAAACTCCAGCACACACAGGTGATACTATCCCAACAGAAACTCCAGCACACACAGGTGATACTATCCCAACAGAAACTCCAGCACACACAGGTGATACTATCCCAACAGAAACTCCAGCACACACAGGTGATACTATCCCAACAGAAACTCCAGCACACACAGGTGATACTATCCCAACAGAAACTCCAGCACACACTGGTGATACTATCCCAACAGAAACTCCAGCACACACAGGTGATACTTCGCCAACGAGAAACTCCAGCACACACAGTGATAATATCCCAACAGAAACTCCAGCACACACAGGTGATACTATCCCAACAGAAACTCCAGCACACACAGGTGATACTATCCCAACAGAAACTCCAGAACACACAGGTGATACTATCCCAACAGAAACTCCAGCACACACAGGTGATACTATCCCAACAGAAACTCCAGCACACACAGGTGATACTATCCCAACAGAAACTCCAGCACACACAGGTGATACTATCCCAACAGAAACTCCAGCACACACAGGTGATACTATCCCAACAGAAACTCCAGCACACACAGGTGATACTATCCAACAGAAACTCCAGCACACAAAGGTGATAATATCCCAACAGAAACTCCAGCACACACAGGTGATACTATCCCAACAGAAACTCCAGCACACACAGGTGATACTAGCCCAACAGAAACTCCAGCACACACAGGTGATACTATCCCAACAGAAACTCCAGCACACACAGGTGATACTATCCCAACAGAAACTCCAGCACACACAGGTGATACTATCCCAACAGAAACTCCAGCACACACAGGTGATACTTCCCAACAGAAACTCCAGCACACACAGGTGATACTATCCCAACAGAAACTCCAGCACACACAGGTGATACTGCACCAACAGAAACTCCAGCACACACAGGTGATACTATCCCAACAGAAACTCCAGCACACACAGGTGATACTGCACCAACAGAAACTCCAGCACACACAGGTGATACTATCCCACAGAAACTCCAGCACACACAGGTGATACTATCCCAACAGAAACTCCAGCACACACAGGTGATACTTCGCCAACAGAAACTCCAGCACACACAGGCTGATACTATCCCAACAGAAACTCCAGCACACACAGGTGATACTATCCCAACAGAAACTCCAGCACACACAGGTGATACTATCCCAACAGAAACTCCAGCACACACAGGTGATACTATCCCAACAGAAACTCCAGCACACACAGGTGATACTATCCCAACAGAAACTCCAGCACACACAGGTGATACTATCCCAACAGAAACTCCAGCACACACAGGTGATACTATCCCAACAGAAACTCCAGCACACACAGGTGATACTATCCCAACAGAAACTCCAGCACACACAGGTGATACTATCCCAACAGAAACTCCAGCACACACAGGTGATACTATCCAACAGAAAGTCCAGCACACACAGGTGATACTATCCCAACAGAAACTCCAGCACACACAGGTGATACTATCCCAACAGAAACTCCAGCACACACAGGTGATACTATCCCAACAGAAACTCCAGCACACACAGGTGATACTAGCCCAACAGAAACTCCAGCACACACAGGTGATACTATCCCAACAGAAACTCCAGCACACACAGGTGATACTATCCCAACAGAAACTCCAGCACACACAGGTGATACTATCCCAACAGAAACTCCAGCACACACAGGTGATACTATCCCAACAGAAACTCCAGCACACACAGGTGATACTATCCCAACAGAAACTCCAGCACACACAGGTGATACTATCCCAACAGAAACTCCAGCACACACAGGTGATACTATCCCAACAGAAACTCCAGCACACACAGGTGATACTATCCCAACAGAAACTCCAGCACACACAGGTGATACTATCCCAACAGAAACTCCAGCACACACAGGTGATACTATCCCAACAGAAACTCCAGCACACACAGGTGATACTATCCCAACAGAAACTCCAGCACACACAGGTGATACTATCCCAACAGAAACTCCAGCACACACAGGTGATACTATCCCAACAGAAACGTCAGCACACACAGGTGATACTATCCCAACAGAAACTCCAGCACACACAGGTGATACTATCCCAACAGAAACTCCAGCACACACAGGTGATACTATCCCAACAGAAACTCAGCACACACAGGTGATACTCTCCCAACAGAAACTCCAGCACACACAGGTGATACTATCCCAACAGAAACTCCAGCACACACAGGTGATACTATCCCAACAGAAACTCCAGCACACACAGGTGATACTATCCCAACAGAAACTCCAGCACACACAGGTGATACTCTCCCAACAGAAACTCCAGCACACACAGGTGATACTATCCCAACAGAAACTCCAACACACACAGGTGACACTGCACCAACAGAAACTCCAGCACACACAGGTGATACTATCCCAACAGAAACTCCAGCACACACAGGTGATACTATCCCAACAGAAACTCCAGCACACACAGGTGATACTATCCCAACAGAAACTCCAGCACACACAGGTGATACTATCCCAACAGAAACTCCACACATGATACTATCCCAACAGAAACTCCAGCACACACAGGTGATACTATCCCAACAGAAACTCCAGCACACACAGGTGATACTATCCCAACAGAAACTCCAGCACACACAGGTGATACTATCCCAACAGAAACTCCAGCACACACAGGTGATACTATCCCAACAGAAACTCCAGCACACACAGGTGATACTATCCCAACAGAAACTCCAGCACACACAGGTGATACTATCCCAACAGAAACTCCAGCACACACAGGTGATACTATCCCAACAGAAACTCCAGCACACACAGGTGATACTGCCCAAACAAAAACTCCAGCACACACAGGTGATACTATCCCAACAGAAACTCCAGCACACACAGGTGATACTATCCCAACAGAAACTCCAGCACACACAGGTGATACTATCCCAACAGAAACTCCAGCACACACAGGTGATACTATCCCAACAGAAACTCCAGCACACACAGGTGATACTATCCCAACAGAAACTCCAGCACACACAGGTGATACTGCACCAACAGAAACTCCAGCACACACAGGTGATACTATCCCAACAGAAACTCCAGCACACACAGGTGATACTATCCCAACAGAAACTCCAGCACACACAGGTGATACTATCCCAACAGAAACTCCAGCACACACAGGTGATACTATCCCAACAGAAACTCCAGCACACACAGGTGATACTGCAACAACAGAAACTCCAGCACACACAGGTGATACTATCCCAACAGAAACTCCAGCACACACAGGTGATACTGCACCAACAGAAACTCCAGCACACACAGGTGATACTATCCCAACAGAAACTCCAGCACACACAGGTGATACTATCCCAACAGAAACTCCAGCACACACAGGTGATACTATCCCAACAGAAACTCCAGCACACACAGGTGATACTATCCCAACAGAAACTCCAGCACACACAGGTGATACTTCCCAACAGAAACTCCAGCACACACAGGTGATACTATCCCAACAGAAACTCCAGCACACACAGGTGATACTATCCCAACAGAAACTCCAGCACACACAGGTGATACTGCACCAACAGAAACTCCAGCACACACAGGTGATACTATCCCAACAGAAACTCCAGCACACACAGGTGATACTATCCCAACAGAAACTCCAGCACACAGGTGATACTATCCCAACAGAAACTCCAGCACACACAGGTGATACTATCCCAACAGAAACTCCAGCACACACAGGTGATACTCACCAACAGAAACTCCAGCACACACGGGTGATACTATCCCAACAGAAACTCCAGCACACACAGGTGATACTATCCCAACAGAAACTCCAGCACACACAGGTGATACTCTCCCAACAGAAACTCCAGCACACACAGGTGATACTATCCCAACAGAAACTCCAGCACACACAGGTGATACTATCCCAACAGAAACTCCAGCACACACAGGTGATACTATCCCAACAGAAACTCCAGCACACACAGGTGATACTATCCCAACAGAAACTCCAGCACACACAGGTGATACTATCCCAACAGAAACTCCAGCACACACAGGTGATACTATCCCAACAGAAACTCCAGCACACACAGGTGATACTATCCCAACAGAAACTCCAGCACACACAGGTGATACTATCCCAACAGAAACTCCAGCACACACAGTGATACTATCCCAACAGAAACTCCAGCACACACAGGTGATACTATCCCAACAGAAACTCCAGCACACACAGGTGATACTATCCCAACAGAAACTCCAGCACACACAGGTGATACTATCCCAACAGAAACTCCAGCACACACAGTGATACTATCCCAACAGAAACTCCAGCACACACAGGTGATACTATCCCAACAGAAACTCCAGCACACACAGGTGATACTATCCCAACAGAAACTCCAGCACACACAGGTGATACTATCCCAACAGAAACTCCAGCACACACAGGTGATACTGCACCAACAGAAACTCCCGCACACACAGGTGATACTATCCCAACAGAAACTCCAGCACACACAGGTGATACTGTCCCAACAGAAACTCCAGCACTCATGGTGATACTATCCCAACAGAAACTCCAGCCACACACAGGTGATACTGCACCAACAGAAACTCCAGCACACACAGGTGATACTATCCCAACAGAAACTCAGCACACACAGGTGATACTGCCCCAACAGAAACTCCAGCACACACAGGTGATACGATCCCAACAGAAACTCAGCACACACAGGTGATACTAGCACCAACAGAAACTCCAGCACACACAGGTGATACGATCCCAACAGAAACTCCAGCACACACAGGTGATACTATCCCAACAGAAACTCCAGCACACACAGGTGATACTATCCCAACAGAAACTCCAGCACACACAGGTGATAGCTATCCAACAGAAACTCCAGCACACACAGGTGATACTATCCCAACAGAAACTCCAGCACACACAGGTGATACTATCCCAACAGAAACTCCAGCACACACAGGTGATACTATCCCAACAGAAACTCCAGCACACACAGGTGATACTATCCCAACAGAAACTCCAGCACACACAGGTGATACTATCCCAACAGAAACTCCAGCACACACAGGTGATACTATCCCAACAGAAACTCCAGCACACACAGGTGATACTATCCCAACAGAAACTCCAGCACACACAGGTGATACTATCCCAACAGAAACTCCAGCACACACAGGTGATACTATCCCAACAGAAACTCCAGCACACACAGGTGATACTATCCCAACAGAAACTCCAGCACACACAGGTGATACTATCCCAACAGAAACTCCAGCACACACAGGTGATACTATCCCAACAGAAACTCCAGCACACACAGGTGATACTATCCCAACAGAAACTCCAGCACACACAGGTGATACTATCCCAACAGAAACTCCAGCACACACAGGTGATACTATCCCAACAGAAACTCCAGCACACACAGGTGATACTATCCCAACAGAAACTCCAGCACACACAGGTGATACTATCCCAACAGAAACTCCAGCACACACAGGTGATACTATCCCAACAGAAACTCAGCACACACAGGTGATACTATCCCAACAGAAACTCCAGCACACACAGGTGATACTATCCCAACAGAAACTCCAGCACACACAGGTGATACTATCCCAACAGAAACTCCAGCACACACAGGTGATACTGCACCAACAGAAACTCCAGCACACACAGGTGATACTATCCCAACAGAAACTCAGCACACACAGGTGATACTAACCCAACAGAAACTCAGCACACACAGATGATACTATCCCAACAGAAACGTCCAGCACACACAGGTGATACTATCCCAACAGAAACTCCAGCACACACAGGTGATACTATCCCAACAGAAACTCCAGCACACACAGGTGATACTATCCCACAGAAACTCCAGCACACACAGGGTGATACTATCCCAACAGAAACTCCAGCACACACAGGTGATACTATCCAACAGAAACTCCAGCACACACAGGTGATACTTCCCAACAGAAACTCCAGCACACACAGGTGATACTATCCAACAGAAACTCAGCACACACAGGTGATACTCTCCAACAGAAACTCCAGCACACACAGGTGATACTATCCCAACAGAAACTCAGCACACACAGGTGATACTATCCCAACAGAAACCTCAGCACACACAGGTGATACTCATCCCAACAGAAACTCCAGCACACACAGGTGATACTATCCCAACAGAAACTCCAGCACACACAGGTGATACTTCCCAACAGGAAACTCCAGCACACAAGGTGATACTATCCCAACAGAAACTCCAGCACACACAGGTGATACTATCCCAACAGAAATGTCAGCACACACAGGTGATACTATCCAACAGAAACTCCAGCACACACTGGTGATACTATCCCAACAGAAACTCCAGCACACACAGGTGATACTATCCCAACAGAAACTCCAGCACACACGGTGATACTATCCCAACAGAAACTCCAGCACACACAGGTGATACTGCACCAACAGAAACTCCAGCACACACAGGTGATACTATCCCAACAGAAACTCCAGCACACACAGGTGATACTCGCCCAACAGAAACTCCAGCACACACGGGTGATACTATCCCAACAGAAACTCCAGCACACACAGGTGATACTATCCCAACAGAAACTCCACACATGATACTATCCCAACAGAAACTCCAGCACACACAGGTGATACTATCCCAACAGAAACTCCAGCACACACAGTGATACTATCCCAACAAAACTCCAGCACACACAGGTGATACTATCCCAACAGAAACTCCAGCACACACAGGTGATACTATCCCAACAGAAACTCCAGCACACACAGGTGATACTATCCCAACAGAAACTCCAGCACACACAGGTGATACTGCACCAACAGAAACTCCAGCACACACAGGTGATACTATCCCAACAGAAACTCCAGCACACACAGGTGATACTGCACCAAAAGAAACTCCAGCACACACAGGTGATACTATCCCAACAGAAACTCCAGCACACACAGGTGATACTATCCCAACAGAAACTCCAGCACACACAGGTGATACTATCCCAACAGAAACTCAGCACACACAGGTGATACTATCCCAACAGAAACTCCAGCACACACAGGTGATACTGCACAAAAGAAACTCCAGCACACACAGGTGATACTATCCCAACAGAAACTCCAGCACACACAGGTGATACTATCCCAACAGAAACTCCAGCACACACAGGTGATACTGCCCAACAGAAACTCCAGCACACACAGGTGATACTATCCCAACAGAAACTCCAGCACACACAGGTGATACTATCCCAACAGAAACTCCAGCACACACAGGTGATACTGCACCAACAGAAACTCCAGCACACACAGGTGATACTATCCCAACAGAAACTCCAGCACACACAGGTGATACTATCCCAACAGAAACTCCAGCACACACAGGTGATACTATCCCAACAGAAACTCCAGCACACACAGGTGATACTATCCCAACAGAAACTCCAGCACACACAGGTGATACTATCCCAACAGAAACTCCAGCACACACAGGTGATACTATCCCAACAGAAACTCCAGCACACACAGGTGATACTATCCCAACAGAAACTCCAGCACACACAGGTGATACTATCCCAACAGAAACTCCAGCACACACAGGTGATACTATCCCAACAGAAACTCCAGCACACACAGGTGATACTATCCCAACAGAAACTCCAGCACACACAGGTGATACTGCCCAACAGAAACTCCAGCACACACAGGTGATACTATCCCAACAGAAACTCCAGCACACACAGGTGATACTCCCCAACAGAAACTCCAGCACACACAGGTGATACTATCCCAACAGAAACTCCAGCACACACAGGTGATACTATCCCAACAGAAACTCCAGCACACACAGGTGATACTATCCCAACAGAAACTCAGCACACACAGGTGATACTATCCCAACAGAATCTCCAGCACACACAGGTGATCTTATCCCAACAGAAACTCCAGCACACACAGGTGATACTGATCCAACAGAAACTCCAGCACACACAGTGAATACTATCCCAACAGAAACTCCAGCACACACAGGGTGATACTATCCCAACAGAAACTCCAGCACACTCAGGTGATACTCTCCAACAGAAACTCCAGCACACAAAGGTGATACTTTCCCAACAGAAACTCCAGCACACACAGGTGAACTATCCCAACAGAAACGTCAGCACACACAGGTATACTATCCCAACAGAAACTCCAGCACACACATGGTAATACTTCCCAACAGAAACTCCAGCACACACAGGTGATACTATCCCAACAGAAAACTCCAGCACAACAGGTGATACTATCCCAACAGAAACTCAGCACACACAGGTGATACTATCCCAACAGAAACTCCAGCACACACAGGTGATACTATCCCAACAGAAACTCCAGCACACACAGGTGATACTGCACCAACAGAAACTCCAGCACACACAGGTGATACTATCCCAACAGAAACTCCAGCACACACAGGTGATACTATCCCAACAGAAACTCCAGCACACACAGGTGATACTGCACCAACAGAAACTCCAGCACACACAGGTGATACTATCCCAACAGAAACTCCAGCACACACAGGTGATACTATCCCAACAGAAACTCCAGCACACATGGGTGATACTATCCCAACAGAAACTCCAGCACACACAGGTGATACTATCCCAACAGAAACTTCAGCACACACAGGTGATACTATCCCAACAGAAACTCCAGCACACACAGGTGATACTGCACCAACAGAAACTCCAGCACACACAGGTGATACTATCCCAACAGAAACTCCAGCACACACAGGTGATACTGCCCAACAGAAACTCCAGCACACACAGGTGATACTATCCCAACAGAAACTCCAGCACACACAGGTTGATACTATCCCAACAGAAACTCCAGCACACACAGGTGATACTATCCCAACAGAAACTCCAGCACACACAGGTGATACTATCCCAACAGAACTCCAGCACACACAGGTGATACTCTCCCAACAGAAACTCCAGCACACACAGGTGATACTATCCCAACAGAAACTCCAGCACACACAGGTGATACTATCCCAACAGAAACTCCAGCACACACAGGTGATACTATCCCAACAGAAACTCCAGCACACACAGGTGATACTATCCCAACAGAAACTCCAGCACACACAGGTGATACTATCCCAACAGAAACTCCAGCACACACAGGTGATACTATCCCAACAGAAACTCCAGCACACACAGGTGATACTATCCCAACAGAAACTCCAGCACCCACAGGTGATACTATCCAACAGAAACTCCAGCACACACAGGTGATACTATCCCAACAGAAACTCCAGCACACACAGGTGATACTATCCCAACAGAAACTCCAGCACACACAGGTGATACTATCCCAACAGAAACTCCAGCACACACAGGTGATACTATCCCAACAGAAAACTCCAGCACACACAGGTGATACTGCACCAACAGAAACTCCAGCACACACAGGTGATACTATCCCAACAGAAACTCAGCACACACAGTGATACTAGCCCAACAGAAACTCCAGCACACACAGGTGATACTATCCCAACAGAAACTCCAGCACACACAGGTGATACTATCCCAACAGAAACTCCAGCACACACAGGTGATACTATCCCAACAGAAACTTCAGCACACACAGGTGATACTATCCAACAGAAACTCCAGCACACACAGGTGATACTATCCCAACAGAAACTCCAGCACACACAGGTGATACTGCCCAACAGAAACTCCAGCACACACAGGTGATACATCCCAACAGAAACTCCAGCACACACAGGTGATACTATCCCAACAGAAACTCCAGCACACACAGGTGATACTGCTCCCAACAGAAACTCCAGCACACACAGGTGATACTATCCCAACAGAAACTCCAGCACACACGGTGATACTATCCCAACAGAAACTCCAGCACACACAGGTGATACTGCACCAACAGAAACTCCAGCACACACAGGTGATACTATCCCAACAGAAACTCCAGCACACACAGGTGATACTATCCCAACAGAAACTCCAGCACACACAGATGATACAGCACCAACAGAAACTCCAGCACACACAGGTGATACTATCCCAACAGAAACTCCAGCACACACGGGTGATACTATCCCAACAGAAACTCCAGCACACACAGGTGATACTATCCCAACAGAAACTCCAGCACACACAGGTGATACTATCCCAACAGAAACTCCAGCACACAGTGATACTATCCCAACAGAAACTCCAGCACACATGGTGATACTATCCCAACAGAAACTCCAGCACACACAGGTGATACTATCCCAACAGAAACTCCAGCACACACACAGGTGATACTATCCCAACAGAAACTCCAGCACACACAGGTGATACTATCCCAACAGAAACTCCAGCACACACAGGTATACTGCACCAACAGAAACTCCAGCACACACAGGTGATACTTCGCCAACAGAAACTCCAGCACACACTAGGTGATACTGCACCAACCAGAAACTCCAGCACACACAGGTGATACTATCCCAACAGAAACTCCAGCACACACAGTGATAATAACCCAACATAACTCCAGCACACACAGGTGTTACTATCCACAAAACTCCAGCACACACTAGTGATACTATCCCAAAGAAACTCCAGCACACACAGGTGATACTACCAACAGAAACTTCCAGCACACACAGGTGATACTATCCACAAGAAACTCCAGCACACACAGGTGATGACTAACCCAACAGAAACTCCAGCACAACAGGTGTTACTATCCCAACAGAAACTCCAGCACACACAGGTGATTATATCCCACAGAAACTCCAGCACACACAGGTGATACTGCACCAACAGAAACTCCTAGCACACACAGGTGATACTAGCCCAACAGAAACTCCAGCACACACAGGTGATACTATCCCAACAGAAACTCCAGCACACACAGGTGATACTAGCCCAACAGAAACTCCAGCACACACAGTGATACTACCCAACAGAAACTCAGCACACACAGGTGATACTATCCCAACAGAAACTCCAGCACACACAGGTGATACTATCCCAACAGAAACTCCAGCATAAACTGGGTGATGCTATCCCAACAGAAACTCCAGCACACACAGGTGATACTATCCCAACAGAAACTCCAGCACACACAGGTGATACTATCCCAACAGAAACTCCAGCACACACAGGTGATACTATCCCAACAGAAACTCCAGCACACACAGGTGATACTATCCCAACAGAAACTCCAGCACACACAGGTGATGCTATCCCAACAGAAACTCCAGCACTCACAGGTGATACTATCCCAACAGAAACTCCAGCACACACAGGTGATACTATCCCAACAGAAACTCCAGCACACAACGGTGATACTATCTCTCTACAGAAACATCCAGCACACACAGGTGATACTATCCCAACGAAACTCCAGCACACACAGGTGATTACTGATCCAACAGAAACTCCAGCACTCTAAAGGTGATACTATCCACAGAAACTCCAGGCACACACAGGTGTGATACTATCCAACAGAAAGTCCCAGCACACACAGGTGATACAGCCCACAGAAACTCCCGCACTCTACAGTGGATTACTATCCCAACAGAAACTCCAGGCACACACAGGGTGATACTATCCCAGACAGAAACTCCTGCATACTCATATGATACTAGCCAACAGAAACTCCAGCACACACAGGTGATACTATCCCAACCGAACTCAGCACACACTGGGTAGATACTCTCCCACAGAGAACACTCAGCACACACAGGGTGATACTCCCAAAAGAAACTCCAGCACACACGGTGATACTATCCCAACAGAAACTCACAGCACACATTGATACTATCCCAACAGAAACCTCCCAGCATCACTGGGTGATAGCTATCCCAACAGAAACTCCAGCACACACAGGTGATACTTCATCAACAGAACTCCAGCACACAAAGGTGATATATATCCCAAAGAAACTCCAGCACACAAGGGTGATACTATCCCAACAGAAACTCCAGCACACACGGTGATACTATCCCAACAGAAACTCCAGCACACACAGGTGATACTGCACCAACAGAAACTCCAGCACACACAGGTGATACTATCCCAACAGAAACTCCAGCACACACAGGTGATACTATCCCAACAGAAACTCCAGCACACACGGGTGATACTATCCCAACAGAAACTCCAGCACACACAGGTGATACTATCCCAACAGAAACTCACACACAGGTGATACTATCCCAACAGAAACTCCAGCACACACAGGTGATACTATCCCAACAGAAACTCCAGCACACACAGGTGATACTATCCCAACAGAAACTCCAGCACACACAGGTGATACTCCCAACAGAAACTCCAGCACACACAGGTGATACTATCCCAACAGAAACTCCAGCACACACAGGTGATACTATCCCAACAGAAACTCCAGCACACACAGGTGATACTATCCCAACAGAAACTCCAGCACACACAGGTGATACTATCCCAACAGAAACTCCAGCAGCACACACACGGGTGATACTATCCCAACAGAAACTCCAGCACACACAGGTGATACTATCCCAACAGAAACTCCAGCACACACAGGTGATACTATCCCAACAGAAACTCCAGCACACACAGGTGATACTATCCCAACAGAAACTCTAGCACACACAGATGATACATCCCAACAGAAACTCCAGCACACACAGGTGATACTATCCCAACAGAAACTCCAGCACACACAGGTGATACTATCCCCAACAGAAACTCCAGCACACACAGGTGATACTATCCCAACAGAAACTCCAGCACACACAGGTGATACTATCCCAACAGAAACTCCAGCACACACAGTGATACTATCCCAACAGAAACTCCAGCACACACAGGTGATACTATCCAACAGAAACTCCAGCACACACAGGTGATACTATCCAACAGAAACTCCAGCACACACAGGTGATACTATCCCAACAGAAACTCAGCACACACAGGTGATACTCCCAACAGAAACTCCAGCACACACAGGTGATACTATCCAACAGAAACTCCAGCACACACAGGTGATACTATCACCAACAGAAACTCCAGCACACACAGGTGATACTATCCCAACAGAAACTCCAGCACACACAGGTGATACTGCACCAACAAAAACTCCAGCACACACAGGTGATACTATCCCAACAGAAACTCCAGCACACACAGTGATACTATCCCAACAGAAACTCCAGCACACACAGGTGATACTGCACCAAAGAAACTCCAGCACACACAGGTGATACTATCGCAACAGAAACACCAGCACACACAGGTGATACTATCCAAAGAAACACCAGCACACAGGTGATAATATCCCAACAGAAACTCAGCACACACAGGTGATTATATCCCAACAGAAACTCCAGCACACACGGGTGATACTGCACCAACAGAAACTCCAGCACACACGGGTGATACTATCCCAACAGAAACTCCAGCACACACAGGTGATACTATCCAACAGAAACTCCAGCACACACAGGTGATACTGCCCAACAGAAACTCCAGCACAACAGGTGATACTATCCCAACAGAAACTTCAGCACACACAGGTGATACTATCCCAACAGAAACTCCAGCACACACAGGTGATACTATCCAACAGAAACTCCAGCACAAATGGGTGATACTATCCCAACAGAAACTCCAGCACACACAGGTGATACTATCCAACAGAAACTCCAGCACACACAGGTGATACTGCCCAACAGAAACTCCAGCACACACAGGTGATACTATCCCAACAGAAACTCCAGCACACACAGGTGATATTATCCCAACAGAAACTCCAGCACACACAGGTGATACTATCCCAACAGAAACTCCAGCACACACAGGTGATACTATCCCAACAGAAATTTCAGCACACACAGGTGATACTATCCCAACAGAAACTCCAGCACACACAGGTGATACGGCACCAACAGAAACTCCAGCACACACAGGTGATACTATCCAACAGAAACTCCAGCACACACAGGTGATACTGCACCAACAGAAACTCCAGCATACACAGATGATACTATCCAACAGAAACTCCAGCACACACAAGTGATACTATCCCACAGAAAGTCCAGCACACACAGGTGATACTATCCAACAGAAACTCCAGCACACAAAGGTGATACTCCCAAAGAAACTCCAGCACACACAGGTGATATTATCCCAACAGAAACTCCAGCACACAGGTGATACTTCCCAACAGAAACACAGCACACACAGGTGAATGCACCAACAGAAACTCCAGCACACACAGGTGATATTATCCCAACAGAAACTCCAGCACACACAGGTGCATGCACAACAGAAACTCCAGCACACACCTGATCACCAACAAATCACTCCCAACATTCCCAACAGAAACTCCAGCACACACAGGTGATATTCCCAACAGAAACTCCAGCATACAAGGGTGATACTATCCAACAGAAACTCCAGCACACACAGGTGATACTATCCCAACAGAAACTCCAGCACACACAGGTGATACTGCCCAACAGAAACTCCAGCACACACAGGTGATACTATCCCAACAGAAACTCCAGCACACACAGGTGATACTCGCCCAACAGAAACTCCAGTACACAGGGTGATATTATCCCAACAGAAACTCCAGCACACACAGGTGACACTATCCCAACAGAAACTCCACAGATGATACTATCCCAACAGAAACTCAGACCAGCACACACAGGTGATACTATCCAACAGAAACTCCAGCACACAGAGTGATACTATCCCAACAAAAACTCCAGCACACACAGGTGATACTATCAACAGAAACTCCAGCACACACAGGTGATACTATCCCAACAGAAACTCCAGCACACACAGGTGATACTGCACCAACAGAAACTCCAGCACACACAGGTGATACTCTCCCAACAGAAACTCCAGCACACACGAGTGATACTGCACCAACAGAAACTCCAGCACACACAGGTGATACTATCCCAACAGAAACTCCAGCACACACAGGTGATACTATCCAACAGAAACTCCAGCACACACTGATGATACTATCCCAACAGAACTCCAGCACACACAGGTGATACTATCCCAACAGAAACTCCAGCTCACACAGTGATACTATCCCAACAGAAACTCAGCACACACAGGTGTACTATCCCAACAGAAACTCCAGCACACACAGGTGATACTGATCCAACAGGAATCTCCAGCACACACAGGTGATACTATCCCAACAGAAACTCCAGCACACACAGGTGATATCCCAACAGAAACTCCAGCACACACAGGTGATACTATCCAACAGAAACTCCAGACACACACTAGGTTGATACTATCCCAACAGAAACTCCAGCACACACAGGTGATACTATCCAACAGAAACTCCAGCACACACAGGTGATACTATCCCAACAGAAACTCTCAGCACACACAGATGATACTGTCCCAACAGAAACTCCAGCACACACGAGTGATACTATCCCAACAGAAACATCCAGCACTACAAGGGTGATACTATCCCAACAGAAACTCCAGCAACACACAGGTGATACTATCCCAACAGAAACTCCAGCACACAGGTGATACTGCACCAACAAAACTCCAGCACACACGGTGATACTATCCCAACAGAAACTCCAGCACTACACAGATGATACTATCCCAACAGAAAGCTCCAGCACACACAGTGATACTAATCCCAAGCAGAAACACCAGCACACACAGGTGATACTGCACGAAAAGAAACTCCAGCACATACAGGTGATACTATCCCAACAGAAACACCAGCACACACAGGTGATACTATCCCAACAGAAACACCAGCACATACAGTGATAATATCCAAACAGAAACTCAGCACACACAGGTGATAATATCCCAACAGAAACTCCAGCACGCACGGGTGATACTGCACCAAAAGAAACTCCAGCACACACGGGTGATACTATCCAACAGAAACTCCAGCACACACAGGTGATACTATCCCAACAGAAACTCCAGCACACACGGTGATACTGCCACAACAGAAACTCCGGGCATACAAAGGTGATAATATCCCACAGAAACTCCGGCACACACAGGGTGATACTATCCCAACAGAAACTCCAGCACACACAGGTGATACTATCCAACAGAAACTCTAGCACACTCAGATGATACAGCACCAACAGAAACTCCAGCACACACTGGTGATACTGTCCCAACAGAAACTCAGCATAATGGGTGATACTATCCCAACAGAAACTCCAGCACACACAGGTGATACTATCCCAACAGAAACTCAGCACACACAGGTGATAGCTATCCCAACAGAAACTCCAGCACACACAGGTGATACTATCCCAACAGAAACTCCAGCACTCAATGGGTGATGCTATCCCAACAGAAACTCCAGCACACACAGGTGATACTATCCCAACAGAAACTCTAGCACACACAGGTGATACTGCACCAACAGAAACTCCAGCACACACAGGTGATACTATCCCAACAGAAACTCCAGCACACACAGGTGATATTATCCCCAACAGAAACTCCAGGCATAAATGGGTGATGCTATCCCAACAGAAACTCCAGCACACACAGGTGATACTATCCCAACAGAAATTTCAGCACACACAGGTGATACTATCCCAACAGAAACTCTAGCACCACACAGGTGATACTGCACCAACAGAACTCCAGCACACACAGGTGATACTCTATCGCCACACAGAAACTCCGGACACTACACAGATGATACTATCCCAACAGAAAGTCCAGCACGCACAAGTGATACTAATCCCAACAGAAAGTCCAGCACACACAGGTGATACTATCCCAACAGAAACTCAGCACACAAGGTGATACTCTCCAAAGAAACTCCAGCACACACGGGCGATATTATCCCAAGAGAAACTCCAGCACACACAGGTGATATTTTCCCAACAGAAACTCCAGCACACACAGGTGACACTGCACCAACAGAAACTCCAGCACATACAGGTGATATTATCCCAACAGAAACTCCAGGCACACACAGGTGACACTGCACCAACAGAAACTCCAGCACACACAGGTGATACTCTCCCAACAGAAACTCCAGCACACACAGGTGATATTATCCCCAACAGAAACTCCTGCATACAAGGGTGATACTCTCCCAACAGAAACTCCAGTACACACGGGTGATATTATCCAACAAAAACTCCAGCACACACAGGTGACACTGCACCAACAGAAACTCCAGCACACCAGGTGATATCTCTCCAACAGAAACTCCAGCACACACAGGTGATACTCGCCCAACAGAAACTCCAGTACACACGGGTGCTATTATCCCACCAGTAGCTCCCAGCACACACAGGTGACACTATCCCAACAGAAACCAGCACACACAGATGATACTACTCCCAACAGAACAACAGCACACACAAGGTGACACTATCCCAACCAGAAACTCAGCACACACAGGTGATACTATCCCAACAGAAACTCAGCACACACAGGGTGATACCTATCCCAACAGAAACTCCAGCACACACGGTGATACTATCCCAACAAAACTCCAGCACACACAGGTGAGACTATCCCAACAGAAACTCCAGCACACACAGGTGATACTATCCAACAGAAAACTCCAGCACACACAGGTGATGCTGCCCACAGAAACTCCAGCACACACGGTGATACTCTCCCAACAGAAACTCCAGCACACACAGGTGATACTGCACCAAAAGAAACTCCAGCACATACAGGTGATACTATCCCAACAGAACACCAGCACACACAGGTGATACTATCCCAACAGAAACACCAGCACACACAGATGATAATATCCAACAGAAACTCCAGCACACACAGGTGATACTATCCCAACAGAAACACCAGCACACACAGTGATAATATCCCAACAGAAACTCAGCACACACAGGTGATAATATCCCAACAGAAACTCCAGCACGCAGGGTGATACTGCACAACAGAAACTCCAGCACACACGGGTGATACTATCCCAACAGAAACTCCAGCACACACAGGTGATACTATCCCAACAGAAACTCCAGCACACACAGGTGATACTTCCCAACAGAAAACTCCAGCATACACACAGGTGATCTATCCCAACAGAAACTCCAGCATACAAAGGTGATAATATCCCAACAGAAACTCCTGCACACACAGGGTGATACTATCCCAACAGAAACTCAGCACACACAGGTGATACTATCCCAACAGAAACTCTAGCCACATCAGATGATACAGCACCAACAGAAACTCCAGCACACACAGGCTGATACTATCCCAACAGAAACTCCAGCACTCACTGGGTGATACTCTCCAACAGAAACTCCAGCACACACAGGTGATACTAACCCAACAGAAACTTCAGCACACACAGTTGATACTATCCCAACAGAAACTCCAGCACACACAGGTGATACTATCCCAACAGAAACTCCAGCATAAATGGGTGATGCTATCCCAACAGAAACTCCAGCACACACAGGTGATACTATCCCAACAGAAACTCTAGCACACACAGGTGATACTGCCCAACAGAAACTCCAGCACACACAGGTGATACTATCCCAACAGAAACTCCAGCACACACAGGTGATATATCCCAACAGAAACTCCAGCATAAATGGGTGATGCTATCCCAACAGAAACTCCAGCACACACAGGTGATACTATCCCAACAGAAATTTCAGCAACACAGGTGATACTATCCGAACAGAAACTCCAGCACACACGGGTGATACTATCCCAACAGAAACTCCAGCACACACAGGTGATACTATCCCAACAGAAACTCCAGCACACACAGGTGATACTATCCCACAGAAACTCCAGCACACACAGGTGATACTGCCAACAGAAACTCCAGCACACACAGGTGATACTATCCCAACAGAAACTCCAGCACACACAGGTGATACTGCACCAACAGAAACTCCAGCACACACAGGTGATACTATCCCAACAGAAACTCCAGCACACACAGGTGATACTATCCCAACAGAAACTCAGCACACACAGGTGATATATCCCAACAGAAACTCCAGCACACACAGGTGATATATGCACCAACAGAAACTCCAGCACACACGGGTGATACTATCCCAACAGAAACTCCAGCACACACAGGTGATACTATCCAACAGAAACTCCAGCACACACAGGTGATACTATCCCAACAGAAACTCCAGCACACACAGGTGATACTGCACCAACAGAAACTCCAGCACACACAGGTGATACTATCCCAACAGAAACTCCAGCACACACATTGATACTGCACCAACAAAACTCCAGCACACACAGGTGATACTGCACCAACAGAAACTCCATACATAGGTGATAATATCCCAACAGAAACTCCAGCACACACAGGTGATACTATCCCAACAGAAACTTCAGCACACACAGGTGATACTATCCCAACAGAAACTCTCGCAGCACTCAGATGATACAGCCCAACAGAAACTCCAGCACACACAGGTGATACTATCCCAACAGAAACTCCAGCACAAATGGTGATACTATCCAACAGAAACTCCAGCACACACAGGTGATATTATCCAACAGAAACTCCAGCATAAATGGTGATACTATCCCAACAGAAACTCCAGCACACACGGGTGATTTATCCCAACAGAAACTCCAGCACACACAGGTGACCTATCCCAACAGAAACTCCAGCACACACAGGTGATACTCTCCAACAGAAACTCAAAACACAGGTGATACTATCCAACAGAAACTCCAGCACACACAGGTGATACTATCCCAACAGAAACTCCAGCACACAAGGTGATACTCTCCCAACAGAAACTCCAGCACACAGGTGATACTATCCCAACAGAAACTCCAGCACACACAGGTGATACTATCCCAACAGAAACTCCAGCACACACAGGTGATACTATCCAACAGAAACTCAGCACACACAGGTGATACTATCCCAACAGAAACTCCAGCACACACAGGTGATACTATCCCAACAGAAACTCCAGCACACACAGATGATACAATCCCAACGGAGAACTCAGCACACACAGGTGATACTGCACCAACAGAAATCTCAGCACGCATGGGTGATACTCTCCCACAGAAAC
>JASTWF010000029.1:9489665-9512643 GCA_030390025.1 Squalus acanthias | reverse complement strand
GGGGGAGAGCTGACGGTGATGGGGGAGTAGTGACGTTGAGGGGGAGCAGAGTGACGGTGAGGGGGGAGAGGAGTGACGGGGGGAGGGGGAATGGGATGAGAGTGACGGTGAGAGAGAGAGAGCTGACGGTGAGGGGGAGAGTGACGTTGAGGGGGAGAGAGAGTGACGGTGAGGGGTGAGAGATTGACGTTGAGGGGAGAGCGTAGTGACGGTGAGGGGGAGAGAGTGACGGTGAGGGAAGAGTGAGGTGAGGGTGTTGAGAGGACGTTGGGGGAGAGAGAGTGACGGTGACGGGGAGAGAGTGACGTGAGGGGAGAGAGAGTGACGGTGAGGGGAGAGAGTGACGGTGAGGAGAGAGAGTGACGGTGAGGGGAGAGAGAGTGACGGTGAGGGGAGAGAGTGACGGTGAGGAGAGAGAGTGACAGTGAAGAGAGAGAGTGACGGTGAGGAGAGAGAGTGACGGTGAGGGGGGAGAGAGTGACGGTGAGGGGGGAGAGTGACGGTGAGGGGGGAGAGTGACGGTGAGGAGAGAGAGCGACGGTGAGGAGAGACAGCTGCCGGTGAGGGGGAAGATTGACGGTGAGGGGGGAGAGTGACGGTGAGGGGAGAGAGTGACGGGTGAGAGAGAGAGTGACGGTGAGGAGAGAGAGTGACGTTGAGGGGAGAGAGTGACGGTGAGGGGGGGAGAGTGACGGTGAGGAGAGAGAGTGACGGTGAGGGGGGAGAGAGTGACGGTGAGGGGGAGAGAGTGACGGTGAGGGGAGAGAGTGACGGTGAGGGAGAGAGTGACGGTGAGGAGAGAGAGTGACGGTGAGGGGAGAGAGTGACGGTGAGGAGGGAGAGTGACGGTGAGGGGAGAGAGTGACGGTGAGGGGACAGAGTGACGGTGAGGGGAGAGAGTGACGGTGAGGAGGGAGAGTGACGGTGAGGGGAGAGAGTGACGGTGAGGGTGCAGAGAGTGACGCTGAGGGGGGAGAGTGAAGGTGAGGGGGGAGAGAGTGACGGTGAGGGGACAGAGAGTGACGGTGAGGAGCGAGAGTGACGGTGAGGAGAGAGAGTGACGGTGAGGAGAGAGAGTGACGGTGAGGAGAGAGAGTGACGGTGAGGAGAGAGAGTGACGGTGAGGAGAGAGAGTGACGGTGAGGAGAGAGAGTGACGGTGCGGAGAGAGAGTGACGGTGAGGGGGAGAGAGTGACGGTGAGGGGAGAGAGTGACGGTGATGGGGGAGAGTGACGTTGAGGAGAGGGAGTGACGGTGAATGGAGAGAGTGATGGTGAGGGGGCAGAGAGTGACGGTGAGGGGGGAGAGAGTGACGGTGAGGGGGGAGAGAGTGACGGTGAGGTGGGGAGAGTTACGGCAAGGAGAGAGAGTGACGGTGAGGCGAGAGAGTGACGGTGAGGGATGAGAGTGACGGTGAGGGGTGAGAGAGTGACGGTGAGGGGACAGAGTGACGGTGAGGGGAGAGAGCGACGGTGAGGGGGGAGAGTGACGGTGAGGGGGGAGAGAGTGACGCTGACGGGGGAGAGTGACGGTGAGGGGGGAGAGAGTGACGGTGAGGAGAGAGAGTGACGGTGAGGAGAGAGAGTGACGTTGAGGGGAGAGAGAGTGACGGTGAGGAGAGAGAGTGACGGTGAGGGGTGAGAGTGACGTTGAGGGGAGAGAGAGTGACGGTGAGGAGAGAGAGTGACGGTGAGGGGAGAGAGTGACGGTGAGGAGACAGAGTGACGGTGAGGGGAGAGAGCGACGGTGAGGGGGGAGAGTGACGGTGAAGGGGGAGAGAGTGACGCTGACGGGGGAGAGTGACGGTGAGGGGTGAGAGTGACGGTGAGGAGAGAGAGTGACGTTGAGGGGAGAGAGAGTGACGGTGAGGAGAGAGAGTGACGGTGAGGGGTGAGAGTGACGTTGAGGGGAGAGAGAGTGACGGTGAGGGGAGAAGAGTGACGGTGAGGGAGAGAGAGTGACGGTGAGGGAGAGAGTGACGGTGAGGGGAGAAGAGTGACGGTGAGGGAGAGAGAGTGACGGTGAGGGGAGAGAGTGACGGTGAGGGAGAGAGAGTGACGGTGAGGGGTGAGAGTGACGGTGAGGGGTGAGAGTGACGGTGAGGGGTGAGAGTGACGGTGAGGAGAGTGAGTGACGGTGAGTAGAGAGAGTGACGGTGAGGGGTGAGAGTGGCGTCCCCCACCCGTGACTGAGGTCACCTCTGACGCCTCCCCCGCCCACCCAAGCACTCTGACTACGATTTGCCCATCCCCCTTCCTCCAGTGACTGTGACCGAGGCCTCTCCTGCAACCTCACCTTCACCCGCTCTGGATGCCGGGCTCCCAGGCAATTCCGGCTCTGACAATCCAGCATCTAGATGTCGAGCCGGATACTCAGAAACAACATCCGGCACATGCACAGAAAGAGCCGACGCGCAAGCACACTGGGTCACTCTGGGGTCACTCTGCCATTGGACAAGTTGTTGTTTAATTTAACCTTCGAGACGCAAATTGACAGCTCAGAGGTACACTCACTGCCCAGGGGGCTACACTCACTGCCCAGGGGGTACACTCACTGCCCAGGGGGTACACTCACTGCCCAGGGGGCACACTCACTGCCCAGGGGGTACACTCACTGCCCAGGGGGCTACACTCACTGCCCAGGGGCTACACTCACTGCCCAGGGGCTACACTCACTGTCCAGGGGGCTACACTCACTGCTCAGGGGGCTACACTCACTGCCCAGGGGGCTGCACTCACTGCCCAGGGGGCTACACTCACTGCCCAGGGGGCTACACTCACTGCCCAGGGGCTACACTCACTGCCCAGGGTTACACTCACTGCCCAGGGTTACACTCACTGTCCAGGGGCTACACTCACTGCCCAGGGGCTACACTCACTGCCCAGGGGGCTACACTCACTGTCCAGGGGGTACACTCACTGTCCAGGGGGTACTCTCACTGTCCAGCGGGCTACACTCACTGTCCAGGGGGTACACTCACTGTCCAGGGGGCTACACTCACTGTCCAGGGGGCTACACTCACTGTCCAGGGGGTACACTCACTGCCCAGGGGGTACACTCACTGCCCAGGGGGCCACTCACTGCCCAGGGGGCCACTCACTGCCCAGGGGGTACACTCACTGTCCAGGGTTACACTCACTGCCCAGGGTTACACTCACTGTCCAGGGGCTACACTCACTGCCCAGGGGCTACACTCACTGCCCAGGGGGCTACACTCACTGCCCAGGGGGCTACACTCACTGTCCAGGGGGTACACTCACTGTCCAGGGGGTACTCTCACTGTCCAGCGGGCTACACTCACTGTCCGGGGGTACACTCACTGTCCAGGGGGCTACACTCACTGTCCAGGGGGCTACACTCACTGTCCAGGGGGTACACTCACTGCCCAGGGGGTACACTCACTGCCCAGGGGGCCACTCACTGCCCAGGGGGTACACTCACTGTCCGGGGGGGGACTCTCACTGCCCGGGGGGGGACACTCACTGCCCGGGGGGGGACACTCAATGCCCGGGGGGGGACACTCAATGCCCAGGGGTACACTCACTGCCCAGGGGTACACTCACTGCCCAGGGGTACACTCACTGCCCAGGGGGCTACACTCACTGCCCAGGGGGTACACTCACTGCCCAGGGGCTACACTCACTGCCCAGGGGGGTACACTCACTGCCCAGGGGCTACACTCACTGCCCAGGGGGTACACTCACTGCCCAGGGGTACACTCACTGCCCAGGGGTACACTCACTGCCCAGGGGGTACACTCACTGCCCAGGGGGTACACTCACTGCCCAGGGGGTCCACTCACTGCCCAGGGGGTACACTTCAGGAACGTGTTTTTTAACCCGGACTCTTCCGGGGACCTTGTTTGCCCAGGGACACAGCACCTCATCCGGGAACTGTCCCTGGAGAATGGGGACATATGGTCAGCCGAGTTTATAAAGCATATGGGATCTATGGGTTTATTAATCGGCATGTAGTACAAAACCAAGGAAGTTATGGTAAACCTTCATAAATCACTGGTGAAGCGTTAGCTGGAGTATTGTGTCCAATTCTGGGCACCACACTTTGGGAAGGATGTCAAGGCCTTAGAGAGGGTGCAGCAGAGAATTACTAGAATGGTACCAGGGATGAGGAACTTCAGTTATGTGGAGAGACTGGAGAAGCTGGTGTTGTTCTCCTTGGAGCAGAGAAGGTTACGGAGATATTTGATGGAGGTGTTCAGAATCATGAGGAGTTTTAATAGAGCAGAGAGGGAGAAACTGTTTCCACTGACAGGCGGGTCGGTAACCAGAGGACACAGATTTAAGGTGATTGGCAAAAGGTACAGGGGGAATTAAGGAGAATTGTTTTTACACAGCGAGTTGTTAGGATCTGGAATGCATTGCCTGAAAGGGTGGTTCAATAGTAACTTTCAAAAGGAATTGGATAAATACTTGAAAAGGAGAAATTTGCAGGGCAATGGGGAAAGAGCTGGAGAGTGGGACTAATCGGATAGCTCTTTCAGAGAGCCAGCACAGGCACGATGGGCCGAATGGCCTCCTGTGCTGTATTATTCTATGATTCCAGCCTTAACCAATAAAAATTGATCAATCTACGTTTTCAAATTTTCAATTGACCGAGACGCAACAGCTTTTTGGGAGAGAGTTCCAGATTTCCATTTCCCATATGAAGAAGTGCCTTCTGACATCACCCCTGAACGGCCTAGCTCTAATTTTAAGGTTATGGTCTCTTGTTCTGGACTCACCCCACCAGAGGAAATAGTTTCTCTTGATCTACACTATCAACTCCTTCAATCATCTTAAACTCCTCAATTGATCACCCATTAATCTTCTATACTAAGGGGAATATAATCCTAGTCTATGCAACCTGTCCTCAGAATTTTATCCTTTTAGCCCCGGTATCATTCTGGTGAACCTGTGCTGCACCCTCTTCAAGGCCAGTATACCCTTCCTGTGGTGCGGTGCCCAGAACTGAATACAGTTACTCCAGATGGGGTCTAACCAGAGCTCTGTACACCTGGAACATAACTTCCACTCCTTTGTATCCCAGCCCTCTTGAGATAAAGGCCAACATTCCATTAGCCCCTTAAACCATTTTTAGTACCTGTCCACTAGCTTTTAGGATGTCTGTGCTTGGAGCCCTAAATCTCTCGGCTCCTCCACAATTCCTAACTTCTCACCATTTAGAAAATAAGAACATAAGAAATAGGAGCAGGAGTAGGCCAATCGGCCCCTCGAGCCTGCTCCGCCATTCAATAAGATCATGGCTGATCTGATCCTAACCTCAAATCTAAAGAACACAAGAAGTAGGCACCCACAGGGCCCTGACCGATCCGAACTCAGCCTCATGTCCAATTTCCTGCCCGCTCACCGTAACCCCTAATTCCCTTTACCTCTAGGAAACTATCTATTTCTGTTTGAAATTTATTTAATGATGTAGCTTCCACAGCTTCCTGGGGCAGCAAATTCCACAGACCTACTACCCTCTGAGTGAAGAAGTTTCTCCTCATCTCAGTTTTGAAAGAGCAGCCCCTTATTCTAAGATTATGCCCCCTAGTTCTAGTTTCACCCATCCTTGGGAACATCCTTACCGCATCCACCCGATCAAGCCCCTGCACAATCTTATATGTTTCAATAAGATCGCCTCTCATTCTTCTGAACTCCAATGAGTAGAGTCCCAATCTACTCAACCTCTCCTCATATGTCCACCCCCTCATCCCCGGGATTAACCGAGTTAACCTTCTTTGTACTGCCTCGAGAGCAAGTATGTCTTTTCTTAAGTATGGACACCAAAACTGTATGCAGTATTCCAGGTGCGGTCTCACCAATACCTTATATAACTGCAGCAATACCTCCCTGTTTTTATAATCTATCCCCCTAGCAATAAAAGCCAACATTCCATTGGCCTTCTTGATCACCTGCTGCACCTGCATACTAACTTTCTAATTTTCTTGCACTAGGACCCCAGATCCCTTTGTACTGCAGTACTTTCCAGTTTCTCGCCATTAAGATAATAACTTGCTCTCTGATTTTTCCTGCTAAAGTGCATAACCTCACATTTTCCAATATTGTATTGCATCTGCCAAATCTCCGCCCACTCACCCAGCCTGTATATATCCCCTTGTAGGTTTTTTATGTCCTCCTCACTTTCTACTTTCCCTCCCATCTTTGTATCATCTGCAAACTTTGATATGTTACACTCGGTCCCCTCCTCCAAATCGTTAATATAGATTGTAAAGAGTTGGGGACCCAGCACCGACCCCTGCAGAACACCACTGGCTACTGGTTGCCAGTCCGAGAATGAACCATTTATCCCAACTCTCTGCTTCCTGTTAGATAACCAATCCTCCACCCATGCCAGAATATTACCCCCAATCCAGTGATTTTTTATCTTAAGCAATAATCTTTTATGTGGCACCTTGTCGAATGCCTTCTGGAAGTCTAAATACACTACGTCCACTGGTTCCCCTTTATCCACCCTGTACGTTATGTCCTCAAAGAACTCAAGCAAATTTGTCAGACATGACTTCCCTTTCATAAAGCCATGCTGACTTTGTCCTATTAAATTATGTTTATCTAAATGTTCCGTTACTGTCTCCTTAATAATAGACTCCAAAATTTTACCCACCACAGATGTTAGGCTAACTGGTCTATAATTTCCAGCCTTCTGCCTACTACCCTTTTTAAATAAGGGTGTTACATTAGCAGTTTTCCAATCTGCCGGGACCTTTGCTGAGTCCAGGGAATTTTGGAAAATTATTACCAAAGCATCCACAATCCCTACTGCCACTTCCCTCAAGACCCTAGGATGTAAGCCATCAGGTCCAGGGGATTTATCCACCTTGAGTCCCATTATTTTACTGAGTACCAATTCCTTTGTGATTTTAATCGTATTTAGCTCCTCCCCCCTAGAGCCCCCTGTTTGTCCAGTGTTGGGATATTCTTAGTGTCCTCTACCGTAAAGACTGAAACAAAATATTTGTTCAGCATTTTTGCCATCTCCATGTTTCCCACCATTAATTTCCCGGTCTCATCCTCTAAGAGACCTACGTTTGCCTTAGCCAGCCTTTTTCTTTTTATATAACTATAGAAACTCTTGCTATCTGTTTTTATATTTTTTGCTAATTTATTTTCATAATCTATCTTCCCTTTCTTAATCAATCCTTTAGTTACTTTTTGCTGTCTGTTGAAGACTTCCCAATCTTCTATCCTCCCACTAAGTTTGGCGACCTTATATGTCCTTGTTTTTAGTCGGATACTATCCTTAATTTCTTTACTTAGCCACGGATGGCTGTCATTTCTTTTACACCCTTTTTTCCTCAGTGGAATATATTTCTTTTGAAAGTTGTAAAATAACTCCTTAAATGAACACTGCTCATGTACCGTCTTACCCTTTAATCTATTTTCCCAGTCCACTTTAATCAATTCCGCTCTCATACCATCATAGTCTCCTTTATTCAAGCTCAGTACGCTTGTTTGAGAAACAACCTTCTCACCCTCTAATTGGATATGGAATTCAACCATGTTATGGTCACTCATTCCAAGGGGATCCTTAACTAGGACATTATTAATTAATCCTGACTCATTACACAGGACCAGGTCCAAGGTTGCTTGCCCCCTTGTAGGATCAGTTACATACTGCTCAAGAAATCCATCCCTAATACACTCAATAAACTCTTCCTCAAGGCTGCCCTGCCCAATTTGATTTGTCCAGTTAATATGATAGTTAAAATCCCCCATAATTATAGCTGTTCCCTTATTACATGCCCCAACTATTTCCTGATTAATACTTCTTCCAGCAGAGTTGCAACTATTAGGAGGCCTATATACTACTCCCACTAGTGTTTTTTTCCGCTTATTATTCCTTATCTCCACCCAAACTGTTTCATTATCCTGATCCTTTGACCCAATATCATTTCTCTGTATTACAGTGATTTCTTCCTTTATTAACATAGCCACCCCCCTCCCCTTCCTTCCTGCCTGTCCTTCCTGATCGTTAAATACCCTGGCATATTTAGTTCCCAGTCGTTGTCACCCTGCAGCCATGTTTCTGTAATGGCCACAAGATCATACCCATACGTAGTTATTTGTGCCGTTAACTCGTCCATTTTGTTAAGAATGCTACGTGCATTCAGATAAAGAACTTTCAAATATGTTTTGTGACACTTAGTTCCTGCTTTTTCCTTTTTTAACACTTTACCTTTTACTCCATACCTTCTGTCCCTTCCTGACACGCTTTCCTCTGTCTCCCTGCTCAGGTGCCCAACCCCCTGCCACTTCAGTTTAAACCCTCCCCAACAGCACTAGCAAACACTCCCCCTAGGACAGCTCTGATCTCTCTTTCTTAGGTCCAAAGTGGATGACCTCACACTTCCCCAAATTGATCTCCATCTGCCACAGTTTTGCCCACTCACTTAATCTATCAATGTCCCTTTGCAACCTTCTGCTCCCATCTACACTATTTACTGTGTCACCTAACTTAGTGTCATCAGCAAACTTACAATATACGGCTCTATATTCCTTCATCCAAGTCATTAACAGTGAAAGGCTGAGGCCTCAGTACAGATCCCTCGGCGACACCTTAGAGTCATAGAGTTATACAGCACAGAAAGAGGCCCTTCAGCCCATCGTGTCCGCACCGGCCATCAAGCCCTGTCTATTCTAATCCCATTTTCCAGCACTTGGTCCGTAGCCTTGTATGCTATGGCATTTCAAGTGCTCATCTAAATGCTTCTTGAATGTTGTGAGGATTCCTGCCTCTACCACCCTTTCAGGCAGTGAGTTCCAGATTCCAACCACCCTCTGGGTGAAAAAGTGTGTCCTCAAATCCCCTCTAAACCTCCTGCCCCTTACCTTGAAACTATGCCCCCTGGTTATTGACCCCTCTACTAAGGGGAAAAGTTCCTTTCTATCTACGCTATCTATGCCCCTCATAATTTTGTACACCTCAATCAGGTCCCTCCTCAGCCTTCTCTGCTGCAAGTAAAACAACCCCAGCCTGTCCAGTCTCTCTTCATAGCTGAAGCGCTCCAGCCCAGGTAACATCCTGGTGAATCTCCTCTGCACTTTCTCCAATGCAATCACATCCTTCCTATAGTGTGGCGACCAGAACTGCACACAGTATTCCAGCTGTGGCCTAACTAGCGTTTTGTACAGCTCCATCTTAACCTCCCTGCTCTTATATTCTATGCCTCGGCTAATGAAGGCAAGTATCCCATATGCCTTTTTAACCACCTTATCTACCTGTCCTGCTGCCTTCAGGGATCTATGTACATGCACACCAAGGTCCCTCTGATCCTCTGTCCTTCCTAGGGTCCTACCATTCATTGTGTATTCCCTTGCCTAGTTAGTCCTCCCAAAATGCATCACCTCACACTTTTCAGGGTTAAATTCCATTTGCCACTGTTCTGCCCATCTGACCAACCCGACTATATCGTCCTGTAGCCTGAGGCTTCCCTCCTCGCTATTTACCACTCCACCAATTTTCGTGTCATCTGCGAACTTACTGATCATACCTCCTACATTCATATCTAAATCATTAATGTACACTACAAACAGCAAAGGACCCAGTACCAATCCCTGTGGTACACCACTGGACACAGGCTTCCAGTCACAAAAACAACCTTCGACCATCACCCTCTGCCTCCTGCCACTAAGCCAATTTTGGATCCAATGTGCCAAATTGCCCTGGATCCCATGGGCTCTTACCTTCTTGACCAGTCTCCCATACGGGACTTTGTCAAAAGTCTTACTGAAGTCTATGTAGACTACATCAACTGCACTACCCTCATCCACGCACCTAGTCACCCCCTCGAAAAATTCAATCAAATTGGTTAGACATGATCTCCCCCTGACAAAGCCATGCTGACTATCCTTGATTAATCCTTGCCTCTCCAAGTGGAGACTAATTCTGTCCCTCAGAATTTTTTCCAATAATTTCCCCACCACTGATGTTAGGCTCACTGGCCTGTAATTCCCTGGTTTATCCCTACTACACTTCTTGAATAATGGTACTACGTTAGCTGTCCTCCCGTCCTCTGACACCTCCCCTGTGGCCAGAGAGGTTCTGAAAATTTGTGTCAGAGCCCCTGCAATCTCCTCCCTTGCCTCACACAGCAGCCTGGGATACATCTCGTCTGGGCCTGGGGATTTATCCACTTTTAAGCCGCTAAAACCGCTAGTACCTCCTCCCTCTCAATACTAATTTGTTCAAGTATATCACAATCCCCCTGCCTGATTTCTATGCCTACATCGTCCTTCTCCATAGTGAACACAGATGCAAAATATTCATTTAAAACCTCAGCCACATCTTCCGGCTCTACACACAGATTGCCACCTTGGTCCCTAATGGGCCCGACTCTTTCCCTGGTTATCCTCTTGCCCTTAATATACTTATAAAACACCTTGGGATTTCCTTTATTTTGCCCGCTACACATCCTGCCCATTGGAGTACATACCCATTATCCCTACTCTCTGTCTCCTACCTCCTAACCAATTCCCCAACCATGTCAAAAAGCTACCTCCAATCCCATCCTTGCTAACAGTCTTCTATGTGGAACCTACCGAATGCCTTCTGGAAGTCCATATGAATAATATCTGTAGACACGCCATTATCTACCACGCTAGTAACCTCCTGAACAAATCCACACTGGCTCTCTCTGATCAGTTCAGGTTTGTTGGTTATGGGGTTGTGGGAAACAATGAAGTAGAATAAGAGATGAATCTTAATAGGCTATACACACATTACCAATTCTTGTTTTCCGTTTTCTTGCAGGCAGACTGGTCTGTTTGAATCAGGAGCACTGGTGAATATTCAGCAGCCATTAATACGGACAGACAGTGGTGCTGTTCTAGTGGCTGCAGACTCTAAGGTGGGACGATTGTCATGTGTCTGTTAAATATAATGAAGTCCCGGTTAGAGGAATCAATCTGTAGTGAATGATTTCTATGTCACATGGTTATATCATGTAAAGTAGAATTCTCCCTCGTTTGTTGTCCTGTCATATCTTTCATCAACAAGGGGAATGTTATCGTCTCTTCAAAACACAATTGACTAGAAAGAGGAAATAGTTTGTTACAGGCCATGTGTCTTCCTTCACTGCATGAAGCTGGTGCCCTCACCCATCCACCAGCACACAGTGTTCCCACAGTGTGGTTGGCATTCACTTGTAAATGGTAGTTTTTCCCACCCAGTTATGAGCTACTGAAAATCGCGGGGATCGTGCTGGATTGTGAGCAGTTTCAGCTTTCTCCTTTTCAGGAGCAGCCTGCTTGAGCATCAGTTTCAAGCTTTTAATGCAGCAGTAAAGCTGATGGGCTGTCTCGCGGATGTCAGAGCCATCTGAGCACGCACAGCTGGTGCATATTCAGCCCATTTACTGTAATTGGGCACAGTTGGCCCTGGGAGGGAGATGGAACAAGTGAGAAAGGGTTTCCCCAGCGTGAGGGAGGTATCAGTGATGGAAGGCTATTGGCCACACAGGCATGGAGAGGGAACTTGATGAGACTGAGAGATGAGAGGAATAAATTACAAGGAGTTGACAGCTGTCATGCTTTGGGATTTCTGACTGTGCTGCCACATGGGAACCGAGGTATAATATATGTTAAACGTACTATCATTGAGCTAAACATAGCTCTGAAGGGGTTTCATTCACCGAGCAGCCAGGCTGGAAGATTTAGATTAAGATTTAGAAGAGCAGCATGTGAACCAGCATGCTGGAGACAATGAAAACTTTCGAATGTTTGTTCACACTCATTGTTGCAGCGACAACTCTGTTCATTTGAACTCAACAGCGGTCATTGGCAAGTTAGGCTGCTGGATTTCACGCTTGGGTTGTGAAGTAGTCAGGTCGATTAAACGCTGACACTGGAGTCAGGCTGAGGAGACGGCAGGGACAAGACGTTCTGCACTGTACTGAAGGCCAGAATGCGGAAGAGTTATTAGTTCAAGAAAGACAACCCACTGATGTGGGGATGTGTAGCATGTTCATTATTTTGTATTATTATGCGAAGACAAGTTGCATTGTTTAAAATCAATGAACCTGATCATAACTTGTTATGAAACAAAGCAGCTTAATAATTGGTATCAAGCCTCATCTCACTAAGTGATTTATTTATCTGTCATAAGAGATTGAAGAATTGAAAGTGTAAAAGACATGAATATCTGGTTTAGGTCACAAGGGTTAGTACTGTTAGACCCCGGGTTACTCTATTGTCAAAGTAGATTTGGGCAATGGGAGTCAAATCCTATTAAAACTAAGGTGCTCAGATTCCGCGAGTAACTCATGTCACTGACCCGTGAATGGCCCGAATCTGGAACTATATAATTATCCATTACTTTCTTCAGCAAATTAATAAAATGCCATTTTTACACTGTGATGCTCTGGATTGCTGGTAAAATTCTGCCGAGAGTGTCTGACGTGTACAGGGATTTGGCTGGAGGTACCCAGATATCACTGGTGCCTCCCAGTGTCTGTAGATCAACGGTGTGATCAGTTCCACTTTATCTCTTTGTTGTAGGCTGAAACGAGCCAAGGTGATTTGGGTACGCTGGCTAACGTCGTCACCTCACTAGCAAACCTCAGCAAGGGCAAAGAGGATTCACAGAGCCTGACTGACCTCACAGCAATCGAAGCACTTCATAATGGAGAAGTCAGTGTCATAGACCTGCAACAAGAGGACCAGTCTACCAGTGAGATTACACGGTACACACAACTACCTCTCTGTGTCGTCCATCAGCAACCTAATGGCTGTCTGTCTGGGTTCTCTGAGTGAAGAGCGAGCAAGCAGTGACTTATTTCTATTTAATACGGTTCTAGTCCCACGATGATTGATGTCGTGAGTCACTCTCAAGCGAATCTCAATCAGTCTCAAGCAGCAGTCTGTATTCTGGTCCTGGCAATCAGGAGGTTATTTGTGGAGCTTTTTAGTGTTTGTTTCAGTTAAAACTGGAATGATTGATGAATCTTTGTGACATCAGTGTAGGAATGAAGATGATAACCTGTGGGCTTCTTTTGGCCAGCTTGAAATGCAGTGTATCTCTATCGATAAAGGGCCTTCTGTCAGAGTTATTAATGGTGTCCCTGGGAGAGTGCACGTGTGTGTCCATCAGATGGCAACAGGATCTTTGGCTGTGATGCCTCCCACAGTCCAATAACTTGCCGACACTCACTGTTTAGGTTTGCATGTGAAGGGTGGGCATTTGAGCCAAGTCACAGAGACACTGTCCCCAGCAAGAAGAGCAGTGGGCTTCCTGAACCAGTAATGTTATGTATTTATATGCACAGATGGCTAAAACAAAGAACATATTGGCCCAGATTTTGCTGTAATAATAAGGGCGAGGCTGTTAGCGTCACTGTTATTACAGGGTAAATCCACCAGTAACTTCTGGCGTCCACAGATGCCCTGTTAAACGCGGAAACCCAGACGTTGCTGTCAGAGATTCCCTGCTCCTCTATAGGATGCGCTGTTTCAGTCCTCACCCATAGACTCGGCATTGAAATCACTGCAATGGTGTGAACTTGCTGTACTTGCCCACTAGTTCCGCACTAAAGACGGCTGAAAAAGTTAGGGCTGGTATATTTAAGAGTGAGTGAGTTTTTAACAGCGTAATAAGTGATAATTACTGCTGAACAACCTCTCTGGCCCTGAAAAATAATTTTACAAGTATGGAGTCTAATTCCTTCAGAAGAAAATGAATATTGCAGATGTTGCTCACATACGCCACTGATCCCCTGTAGAGATGAAACAGATGCCGGATTAGTGGAAATCTCCGCTGACAAGCCCACGAAAAGTCTCTGGACAAATGTACATGAGGTGAACAGCGAAGGCCAATCCTTCGCCGCTTAGAGCAAGGGTCAGACCCTGCAGGTCATGGTGCGGGTGAAGGGTCAGACCTTGCAGATCATGGAGAGGGTGAAAGGTCAGACCTTGCAGGTCATGGTGCGGGTGAAGGGTTAGACCCTGCAGGTCAAGGATCAGACCCTACAGGTCATGTTGTGGGTGAAGGGTCAGACCCTGCAGGTCAAGTATCAGACCCTACAGGTCATGTTGTGGGTGAAGGGTCAGACCCTGCAGGTCAAGTATCAGACCCTACAGGTCATGTTGTGGGTGAAGGGTCAGACCCTGCAGGTCAAGTATCAGACCCTACAGGTCATGTTGTGGGTGAAGGTTCAGACCCTGCAGGTCATGGTGAGCATTAAAGGGCAGACCTTGCAGGTTATGGTGAGGGTGTAAGGTCGGACCTTGCAGTTCATGGTGAGGGTGAAAGGTCAGACCTTGCAGGTCATGGTGAGGGTGAAAGGTCAGACCTTGCTGTTCATGGTGAGGGTGAAAGGTCAGACCTTGCAGGTCATGGTGAGGGTGAAAGGTCATGGTGAGGGTGAAAGGTCAGACCTTACAGTTCATGGTGAGGGTGAAAGGTCAGAGCTTGCAGGTCATGGTGAGGGTGAAAGGTCAGACCTTTCAGGTCATGGTGTGGGTGAAGGGTCAGACCTAGCACGTCATGAATTTTAAACCTGTTTACTCAAATTAAGTTTATTATTTTGAGATTATTGGTGGTCAAACTGCATGGTTATCTATTCCCGTACCCGCACTAGCCCCTCTCCTTCAAAGGCCTTTACTTGGTCACACATGCGTTTGCTTCTATTGTCGTATTTGACCCCGAGATAAGCTTCCGACCCCATATCTACTCCATCATCAAGACTGCCTACTTCCACCTCCGTAACATTGCCCAACTCTGCCCCTGCCTCTGCTGAAACCCTCATCCATGCCTTTGTTACCTCTAGACTCGACTATTCCAACGCACTTCTGGCCGGCCTCCCATCTTCCACCCTCGGTAAACTTGAGGTCATCCAAAACTCTGCTGCCCGTATCCTAACTCGCACCAAGTCCCATTCACCCGTCACCCCTGTGCTCGCTGACCTACATTGGCTCCTGGTCCGGCAACGCCTCGATTTTAAAATTCTCACCCTTGTTTTCAAATCCCTCTATGGCCTCTCCTCCCCCATCTCTGCAACCTCCTCTGCACTCCTCAATTTCTGGTCCCTTGCGTGTCCCTGATTTTAATCGTTCCACCATTGGCAGCCGTGCCTTCAGCTGCCTGGGCCCTAAGCTCTGGAATTCCCTCCCTAAACCGCTCCGCCTCCCTACCTCTCTTTCTTCCTTTAAGACGTGGCTGCAGGGATGGTGCAGGGGGGAGGGTTTCAGTTATGTGGATAATTGGAGCACATTCTGGGGAAGGTGGGACCTGTACAAACAGGACGGTTTGCACCTGAACCAGAGGGGCACCAATATCCTGGGAGGGAAATTTGCTATGGCTCTTCGGGGGGGTTTAAACTAATTTGTCAGGGGGATGGGAAAAAGGGCTGTAGTCCACGAGCCAGTGGTGAGTGTAGGGAGGTACTGAGGAGGGTATCAAGGTCGCAGGAATGTACCGGCAGACAGGAAGATGGCTTGAAGTGTGTCTACTTCAATGCAAGGAGCATCCGGAATAAGGTAGGAGAACTTGGAGCGTGGATTGGTACTTGGGACTACGATGTGGTGGCCATTACGGAGACATGGTTAGAACAGGGACAGGAATGGTTGTTGGAAGTTCCGGGGTATAGATGTTTCAGTAAGAGTAGGGAAGTTGGTAAGAAAGGTGGAGGAGTAGCATTGTTAATCAAGGATAGTTTAACAGCGGCAGAAAGGCAGTTCGAGGGGGATCTGCCGTCTGAGGTAATATGGGCTGAAGTTAGAAATAGGAAAGGAGCGGTCACGTTGTTAGGAGTTTTCTACAGGCCCCCAAATAGTAATAAAGATGTGGAGGAAGAAATTGCAAAGCAGATTATGAATGGGTGTGGAGGTCACAGAGTAGTTGTCATGGGTGACTTCAACTTTCCAAATATTGATTGGAACCTTTATAGGTCAAACAGTTCGGATGGGATAGTTTTTGCACAGTGTGTGCAGGAGGGTTTCCTGACACAATATGTGGATAGGCCGACAAGAGGTGGGGCCACGTTGGATTTGGTACTGGGTAATGAACCGGGCCAAGTGTTTGATTTGTATGTGGGAGAGCACTTTGGAGATAGTGACCACAATTCGGTAACTTTCACTATTGCAATGGAGAGGGATAGGGCCATACGGCAGGGCAGGGTTTATAATTGGGGGAGGGGTAATTATGATGCGATTAGGCAAGAATTAGGGAGTATAAGATGGGAACAGAAACTATCAGGGAAAGGCACAAACGAAAAGTGGAGCTTTTTCATGGAGCAATTACTGCGTGTCCTTGATAGGTATGTCCCTGTCAGGCAGGGAGGAAATGGCCGAGTGAGAGAACCATGGTTCACAAAAGAGGTTGAATGTCTAGTCAAGAGGAAAAAGGAAGCGTATGTAAGGATGAGAAAACAAGGTTCAGTTGGGTCGATTGAGGGGTACAAGGTAGCAAGGAATGAGCTAAAAAAAGAGCTTAGGAGAGCTAGATGGGGGCATGAGAAGTCCTTGGCGGGTCGGATCAAGAAAAACCCCCAAGGCTTTTTACTCTTATGTGAGAAATAAAAGAATGACCAGGGTGAGGGTAGGGCCGGTCAAGGACAGTAGTGGGAACTTGTGCATGGAGTCAGAAGAGATAGGAGAGGTGATGAATGAATACTTTTCGTCAGTGTTCACCGAGGAGAGGGGCCATGTTCTTGAGGATGAGAGTGTGATAAAGGTGGATAGGCTGGAGGTGGTAGATGTTCTGAGGGAAGATGTTTTAGCAATTTTGAAGAACCTGAGGGTCGATAAGTCCCCTGGGCCAGATGGGATATATCCTAGGATTCTTTGGGAGGCAAGGGAGGAGATTGCAGAGCCTCTGGCTTTGATCTTTGGGTCCTCACTGTCCACGGGAATGGTGCCAGAGGACTGGAGCGTGGCGAATGTTGTTCCTCTCTTCAAGAAAGGAAATAGGAATGACCCTGGTAATTATAGGCCGGTTAGTCTTACTTCGGTGGTTGGTAAGATAATGGAAAAGGTCCTGAGGGATAGGATTTATGACCATTTGGAAAGGGGCAACTTAATCAGGGATAGTCAACACGGATTCGTGAAGGGTAACTCTTGCCTAACAAATTTGATTGAATTCTTTGAGGAGGTAACTAAGTGTGTAGATGAAGGTAGAGCAGTTGATGTCGTATACATGGATTTTAGTAAAGCGTTTGATAAGGTTCCCCATGGCCGTCTCATGAAGAAAGTAAGGAGTTGTGTGATAGAGGGAAATTTGGCCGATTGGATAAGTAACTGGCTATCTCATAGAATTGAGAGGTCGCACAACACCAGGTTATAGTCCAACAGTTTTATTTGAAATCACAAGCTTTCGGAACTATCGCTCCTTCCTCAGGTGAAGTAAATTGGATACAGAATCGTCAGAGCATATATAGATGGAAAAAAAAGCATGTGTACTTTACAATTGCAGACCAATAAATTAAATCATCCTGACTATCTGCCGAGGTGTGATAAAGTTAATTAAGTCAGCCAGGAAGGTACCACATCAAAAGACATAGCAAGATACAACTGAGACAATGAGGTGAAGTCGCAGGGGTTCTAACGTGTCAAAAGCTGCCGTCTGTATGTAAAACGAAAAGCTTTAAAAAAAAAATTTTTTTTTACTTTTTTACTGGGAAAATTTTTTTTTTACTTTTTTACTGGGAATCACATCTGTGAACAAGCTAACGACGACTCGAGTCCGGATCACGTCATGTATCGTGACATAAACATAAACATAAACATAAACATAAACATAAACATAAACATATCTCATAGAAGGCAGAGGGTGGTGGTGGATGGAACATTTTCGGACTGGAGACCAGTTACCAGCGGTGTGCCACAGGGGTCGGTGCTGGGTCCTCTGCTGTTTGTGATTTTTATCAATGACTTGGAGGAGGGGACTGAAGGGTGGATCAGTAAATTTGCTGATGACACCAAGATTGGTGGAGTAGTGGATGAGGTGGAGGGCAGTTGTAGGCTGCAAAGAGACATTGATAGGATGCAGAGCTGGGCCGAAAAATGGCAGATGGAATTTAACCCTGATAAGTGCGAGGTGATTCATTTTGGTAGGGCAAATTTGAATAAGGATTACAGGGTCAACGGCAGGGTTCTGAGGAACGTGGAGGAGCAGAGGGATCTGGGGGTTCATATCCACAGATCTCTGAAGGTTGCCACTCAAGTGGATAGAGCAGTAAAGAAGGCCTATGGTGTGTTGGCGTTTATTAACAGAGGGTTTGAGTTTAAGAACCGTGAGGTTATGCTGCAACTGTACAGGACCTTGGTGAGACCACATTTGGAATATTGTATGCAGTTCTGGTCACCTCACTATAGGAAGGACGTAGAAGCATTGGAAAGAGTGCAAAGGAGATTTACCAGGATGCTGCCTGGTTTGGGGGGGAGGTCTTATGAGGAAAGATTGAGGGAGTTGGGGCTTTTCTCTTTAGAGCGGAGGAGGATGAGAGGCGACTTAATAGAGGTTTATAAGATGATGAGGGGGATAGATAGAGTGGATGTTCAGAGACTATTTCCTCGGGTAGAGGCAGCTGTTACAAGGGGGCATAACTATAAGGTGCATGGGGGGAGATATAGAAGGGATGTCCGAGGTAGATTCTTTACTCAGAGAGTGGTTGGGGTGTGGAATGGACTGCCTGCTGTGATAGTGGAGTCGGGCACTTTAGGAACTTTCAAGCGGTTATTGGATAAGCACATGGAGCACACCAGAATGATAGGGAGTGTGATAGCTTGATCTTGGTCTCGGACAATGCTCGGCACAACATCGAGGGCCGAAGGGCCTGTACTGTGCTGTACTGTTCTATGTTCTATGTTCTTTGACCAAGCTTTTGGTCACCTGCCCTAATATCTCCTTGTGTGGCTCGGTGTCAAATTTTGTTTGATAATCGCTTCTGTGAAACGCCTTGGGACATTTCACTACTTTAAAGGTGCTGTATAAATACAAGTTGTTGTTGTTGCCATGCATTCGTGTCGCACTGAGCTTTGCAGCAAGTGGCTGACTGTGTGCACTTGTCTGGCTTTAATGGCAGTCAGGTATTTAAATTATTCTTGCACTCCATACCTTTCAACTCAGTTGTGAATGTGGGGAGTCAGCAGGTGCTGGTGAATCACAGAATCACAGAATCCCCACAGTGCAGATAGAGGCCATTTCGGCCCATCGAGCCTGCACCGACACATATCCCACCCTATCCCCGTAACACCACGTATTTAATCCCCCCTAACACTAAGGGTCAATTTATCATAGCCAAATCAACCTAACCCGCACATCTTTGGACTGTGGGAGGAAACCGGAGCGCCCGGAGGAAACCCACACAGACACGGGGAGAATGTGCAAACTCCACACAGACAGTCACCCGGGGCCGGATTCAAACCCGGGTCCCTGGCGCTGTGAGGCAACAGTGCTAACCACTATGCCACCGTGTTGCCCTCTGAGCATTATCATTCCTTTCATAGTCTGGACACCATCTACTGCCAGCTGTATTTCAACTTGGCCAATGAGTCTCTCCCTCAGAGGAGCCCTGCTATGAGCATCAGCCTTCACCAGACTGGGAGTCATGCACATGGTTGTCCGCTAAAACAACACAGATACTCTGGGTTACCCAAGAAATGGCAACGGGCTTTTAAAGGGCAACATGTTACACACAGAGTATGTTTCTAGTAGTTGCTGTGTGGTGCTGTAATATTACACTGTGAGTAGGAGCAAAGCACTAGTGATGTGTTCTTTACTGCAGGGCATTCGACACTTTGGCGAAAGCACTGAGCCCCATGGATGGCAGCAGTGGGCCCAGTCTGATGGACGGTTTGGAAGCTATAGGAGCAGCCAATATCCAGCTGATGAGCAGAGACCAATCGATGCCCATAATAGAGGTGGAAGGACCTTTACTGACAGACACCCACGTGACCTTTAAGGTTGGTGATCATGCCGGGGATAAAGCACCAGTGACATAGTTTCTTATGCGAAGGATTCCAGTAAATGCCACAATCCCTGATCCAACATAGGAATCTGTTATACCAGATCCTTCCCTCTCACTTCTGACCCAGCACAATGAATGCTGTCAGTTAGTACTTTGCCTGCACCTATATTTACCCTATATTCTTGAACTTTGCCTCCAGGGAATGCCCATTTCCCCACACGGAAGGGAAGGGGAAAAGGGACCAAGACCTATCTGGCCAGGTTTCTGTCCCCTCATTGTACCCTGCTGTCTCTGGGGCTTCCACGAGGCCTGTGGGAGTATTCCTGGCCTCCTGCCTCTTCCTGGAACTGCACTTGCTGAGCAGCCAAGCAGAGGGGTGCCCAGCGAAACATGTCGCTATGGCCTGTCCCCGAGGGTCAGCTGTAGTGCTGGGGGCAGGCTGCAGACAGAAGGGCAAGTGTTTAAAGGGAAGTTTAAAGCCAGATTTTGGTGCCCATGAACACAAATCACTAAAAACCAGTGCACTGTTTACAAAAATTAATCAGGAAGGCCAATGTAACGGGGGCTGGACTACAAAGGGGAGGAAGTTTTGCTTCAGTCGTACAGCGCCTTGGTCAGACCCCATTGGAGCACTGCGTTCAGTTCTGGGCACCACACTTCAGGAAAGATATCGGTGTCATAATCTTGCACATGCTCCCATGTGTGTTTCTCCTGCCTTCTGGACGGCCAATTATAAACCAACAGGCTGATTTATTTTGCATATATTATGTGAATAAACAGAATAACATTTACAGTCAATTTTAATCTATTTTGTACTGCTGCTCATAACACACAAAATAACAAAGCATGCTACACTAGCCCAGGCTAAATACACATTTCTGACTAGATAGCACACAGTGTGTGGAGGCGGGAGACGTCGGTAGGGTTCTTAATGAATACTTTGCGTCTGTTTTAGCAAAGGAGAGGGGTGAAGCAGACATTGCTATCAGGGGGGAGGAGTGTGAAATATTAGATGAAATAAACAGTGAGAGAGGAAGCATTAAGGGGTTTAGCAGCTTTAAAAGTGGATAAATCCCCAGGCCCGGATGAAATGTATCCCAGGCTGTTAAGCGAAGCAAAAGAGGAAATAGCAGAGGCCCTGACCATCATTTTTCAATCCTCTCTGGCTTCAGGTGTGGTACTGGAGGACTGCTAATGTGGTACCCTTGTTTAAAAAGGGAGAAAAGGATAGACCGAGTAATTACAGGCCAGTCAGCTGAACCTCGGTGGTGGGAAAATTATTGGAAAGAATTCTGAAGGACAGGATAAATCTTCATTTAGAAAGACACGGATTAATCAAGGATAGTCAGCACGGATTTGTTAAGGGAAGGTCGTGTCTGACAAACTTGATTGAATTTTTTGAGGAGGTAACAAGGAGGGTAGATGAGGGTAGTGCGTTTGATGTAATGTATATGGACTTTAGTAAGGCTTTTGATAAGGTTCCACATGGCAGACTGGTCACGAAGTTAAAAGCCCATGGGATCCAAGGCAAAGTGTCAAGTTGGATTCAAAACTGGCTCGGAGACAGGAAGCAGAGGGTAATGGTTGATGGGTGTTTTTGTGACTGGAAGCCTGTTTCCAGTGGGGTTCCGCAGGGCTCAGTACTAGATCCCTTGCTTTTTGTGGTATATATCAATGATCTTGACTTGAATATAGGGGGTATGATTAAGAAGTTTGCAGATGACACTAAAATCGGCTGTGTGGTTGATACTGAAGAAGGAAGCGGTAGACTGCAGGAAGATATCAATAAATTGGTCAGGTGGGCAGAACAGTGGCAAATGGAATTCAATCTGGAGAAGTGTGAGGCAATGCATTTGGGGAGGGCTAATAAGGAAAGGGAATACACATTAAATGGCAGGACACTGAGTAGTGTAGAGGAACAAAGGGACCTTGGAGTGCATGTCCACAGATCCCTGAAGGTAGCAGGCCAGGTAGATAAGGTGGTTAAGAAGGCATATGGAATGCTTGCATTTATTAGCCGTAGCATAGAATACAAGAGCAGGGGGGGTTATGCTTCAACTGTATAAAACACTAGTTAGGCCTCAGCTAGAGTACTGCGTGCAGTTCTGGTCACCACATTACAGGAAAGATGTGATTGCACTGGAGAGGGTACAGAGGAAATTTACAAGGATGTTGCCGGGAGTAGAGAATCTTAGCTATGAGGAAAGACTGGATAGGCTGGGTCTGTTTTCCTGGGAACAGAGGAGGCTGAGGGGAGACCTTATTGAGGTGTATAAATTTATGAGGGGCATAGATAAAGTGGATACAGAGGACCTATTTCCCTTAGCAGAGGGGTCAAAAACCAGGGGGCAAAGAGTTAAAGTAATTGGTGGAAGGTTTAGAGGGGATTTGAGGGGAAATTTCTTCACTCAGAAGGTTGTGGGGGTCTGGAACTCACTGCCTGAAAGGGTGGTAGAGGCAGGAACCCTAACCACATTTAAAAAGTACTTGGATGTGCACTTGGGATGCTTTAACCTGCAGGGCTACGGACCAAGAGCTGGGAAGTGGGATTAGGCTGGATAGCTCTTTGTTGGCCGGCGCGGACACGATGGGCCGAAATGGCCTCCTTCCGTGCTGTAACTTTCTATGATTCTATGATCTATGATTAAAGTTAAGCAGTGAGCTCTAACTTGCCGATTCCGCAGTTTTCTAACTGGACAGGAAGCCAAAGACTTGACCTCTGACCCTCAACTTCTCCATGCCTGGTGATTGGCCAGTCAAGTTGCCACTTAAACCTTCTATAGCCCTTCGAGTGAGTTCCTCGTAGCTAGCTCCCACTGAGCTCACTTGAATGAAACCATTCCAACAAATATGTGAATGTTTATAGAATGTCTCTAACAAACCTCCATTGTCTCAAGCTGCTGTGATATGTGGGAAGTACTATTCTGGACAGGAGTTTTGTCTGAATTCTGATCTACATTCTTGGCAGCTATATGTTGTGAACTTAATACCTTCTCAGCTAAATGTAACTTAATAGCAAAATGCCAAATGCCTCCTCGGTTGGAAATAGTCAATCTT
>JASTWF010000029.1:9357165-9479665 GCA_030390025.1 Squalus acanthias | reverse complement strand
CTGCCACTGTCCCTTTAATCCCAAAGGCTTTAATTTTGCGAACAAGTCTCAAGGTCCACTAACAGGAGAGCGGTGACACTGGACCCGACAGAGTATCTCGTGCAGACCACAGAAAGCTTTTGATCACAGAGGGCATCACAGCTGTCCTCAGTCCTGTCCTCTCATCAGCTCTCCGGCAAGGGTGATTGAAAAGCCCTCCCTAACCACAGTGCAAATTAACAAGTGCAAAGAACATTTTAAAACTATGGACAGTGGCTCGATAGTCGTAATTTCAGTCCAGTTTCAATCCATAAATCCACACCAACAGTTGCATAATCTTAATTTACCACAATGAACTGGGGAGCAGCCCCAGACACACAAAGGTTAAGAGCCGCCAGGACAGAATCACAGTTGTGTTTGACTAAAACCTTTTCAACAGTGTAAAAAAAACTGGTCAAAAATAAAGCCTTAAAAAGCCAGTTGCATCTGTAAAAGCTGAGTGTAAAAGCAGCAGGAACCCTGCCTGATTCTCTCTCTGTTGGGCACTCAGCTCAACTATTGTCAGAACTGGCATAATCATGTCGATATGAAGCTCGTGAGGAGCATAAACATCAGCAGAGACCTGTTGGGCTGAACGACCTGTTTCTGTGTGGTAAATAGCAATCTATGTAATGTAATAGTATATAACAAAGTATTATTGTGTAACATCTAAATATTAGTGTACAGTAATGGTTTGCAGTTGTGACGTTAAGGAGCTCTGATGAATAACAGCTTGTTTGTATGGTTTCTTCAACAGCTGACCATGCCCAGCCCAATGCCTGAGTACCTGAATGTACATTACATCTGTGAATCTGCCTCCAGACTGCTCTTCCTATCCATGCACTGGGCCAGATCCATTCCCGCATTCCAGGCCCTAGGGTAAGCCCTGCAATTCACTCATTTTTCCCATCAAACTCAATGGCTCGCTGCTACAACTTGCTCCAAACTACCAGGTCTGTTCTTCCACACAGGGCGCTGGGGGAGGGGTTACAGAGTGACATTGTGAGGGAGCTGGATTAACATCAGTAGAGATACAGTCAGTAAAACAGGGCGTGGGGGAGAGGGGTTACTGAGTGACAGTGTGAGGGAGCTGGATTAACATCAGTAGAGATACAGTCAACAACACAGAGCGTGGGGGAGAGGGGTTACTGAGTGACAGTGTGAGGGAGCTGGATGAACATCAGCAGAGATACAGTCAGTAACACAGGGCGCTGGGGGAGAGGTTACTGAGTGACAGTGTGAGGGAGCTGGATTAACATCAGTAGAGATACAGTCAGTAACACAGGGCGCTGGGGGAGAGGGATTACTGAGTGACAGTGTGAGGGAGCTGGATTAACATCAGTAGAGATACAGTCAGTAACACAGGGTGCTGGGGGAGAGGGGTTACTGAGTGACAGTGAGAGGGAGCTGAATTAACATCAGTAGAGATACAGTCAGTAACACAGGGCGTGGGGGAGAGGGGTTACTGAGTGACAGTGTGAGGGAGCTGGATTAACATCAGTAGAGATACAGTCTGTAACACAGGGCGCCAGGGGAGAGGGGTTACTGAGTGACAGTGTGAGGGAGCTGGATTAACATCAGTAGAGATACAGTCAGTAACACAGGGCGCTGGGGGAGAGGGATTACTGAGTGACAGTGCGAGGGAGCTGGATTAAGATTAGTAGAGATACAGTCATTAACACAGGACTCTGTGGGAGAGGAGTTACTGAGTGAGAGGGAGATGAATTAACATCAGTAGAGATACAGTCAATAACACAGGGCGTGGGGGAGAGGGGTTAGAGAGTGATAGTGTGAGGGAGCTGGATTAACATCAGTAGAGATACAGTCAGTAACAGAGGACGCTGGGGGAGGGTTTACTGAGCGACAGTGAGAGGGAGCTGGATTAACATCAGTAGAGATACAGTCAGTAACACAGGGCGCTGGGGAGAGGTTACTGAGTGACAGTGTGAGGGAGCTGGATTAACATCAGTAGAGATACAGTCTGTAACACAGGGCGCCAGGGGAGAGTGGTTACTGAGTGACAGTGTGAGGGAGCTGGATTAACATCAGCAGAGATACAGTCAGTGACACAGGGCGTGGGGGAGAGGGGTTACTGAGTGACAGTGTGAGAGAGCTGGATTAACATCAGTAGAGATACAGTCAGTAACACAGGGCGCTGGGGGAGGGGTTAATAGGTGAGAGTGTGTGGGAGCTGGATTAACATCAGCAGTGATTCAATCAGTAACGCAGGGTGCTGGGGGAGAGGGGTTACTGAGTGACAGTGTGAGGGAGCTGGATTAACATCAGTAGAGATACAGTCAGTAACACAGGGCGCTGGGGGAGGTTTTACTGAGTGACTGTGAGAAGGAGCTGGATTAACATCAATTGAGATACAGTCAGTAACACAAGGAGCTACGGGAGGGGTTACTCAGTGACAGTGTGAGGGAGCTGGATTAACATCCGTAGAGATACAGTCAGTAACACATGGCGTTGGGGGAGCGGTTACTGTGTGACAGTGTGAGGGAGCTGGATTAACATCAGTGGAGATACAGTCAGTAACACAGGGCGCTGGGGGAGGGTTTACTGAGCGACAGTGAGAGGGAGCTGGATTAACATCAGTAGAGATACAGTCAGTAACACAGGGCGTGGGGGAGAGGGGTTACTGAGTGACAGTGAGAGGGAGCTGGATTAACATCAGTAGAGATACAGTCAGTAACAGAGGGTGCTTGGAGAGGGGTTACTGAGTGACAGTGAGAGGGAGCTGGATTAACATCCGTAGAGATACAGTCAGTAACACACGGCGCTGGGGGAGCGGTTACTGTGTCACAGTGTGAGGGAGCTGGATTAACATCAGTAGAGATACAGTCAGTAACACAGGGCGCTGGGGGAGGTTTTACTGAGTGACTGTGAGAAGGAGCTGGATTAACATCAGTTGAGATACAGTCAGTAACACAGGGCGTGGGGGAGAGGGGTTACTGAGTGACAGTGTGAGGGAGCTAGATTAACATCAGTAGAGATACACTTAGTAAAACAGGGTGCTGGGGGAGGTTTTACTGAGTGACTGTGAGAAGGAGCTGGATTAACATCAGTCGAGATACAGTCAGTAACACAGGGCATGGGGGAGAGGGGTTACTGAGTGACAGTGTGAGAGAGCTGGATTAACATCAGTAGAGATACAGTCAGTGACACAGGGCGCTGGGGGAGAGGGGTTACTGAGTGACAGTGTGTTAGAGCTGGATTAACATCAGTAGCGATACAGTCAGTATCACAGGGTGCTGGGGAGAGGGGTTACTGAGTGACAGTGTGAGAGAGCTGGATTAACATCAGTAGAGATACAGTCAGTGACACAGGGCGCTGGGGGAGAGGGGTTACTGAGTGACAGTGTGAGGGAGCTGGATTAACATCAGTAGAGATACAGTCTGTAACACAGGGCGCCAGGGGAGAGTGGTTACTGAGTGACAGTGTGAGGGAGCTGGATTAACATCAGCAGAGATACAGTCAGTGACACAGGGCGTGGGGGAGAGGGGTTACTGAGTGACAGTGTGAGAGAGCTGGATTAACATCAGTAGAGATACAGTCAGTAACACAGGGCGCTGGGGGAGGGGTTAATAGGTGAGAGTGTGTGGGAGCTGGATTAACATCAGTAGAGATACAGTCAGTAACACAGGGCGCTGGGGGAGGTTTTACTGAGTGACTGTGAGAAGGAGCTGGATTAACATCAGTTGAGATACAGTCAGTAACACAGGGAGCTACGGGAGGGGTTACTCAGTGACAGTGTGAGGGAGCTGGATTAACATCCGTAGAGATACAGTCAGTAACACAGCGCGCTGGGGGAGGGTTTACTGAGCGACAGTGAGAGGGAGCTGGATTAACATCAGTAGAGATACAGTCAGTAACACAGGGCGTGGGGGAGAGGGGTTACTGAGTGACAGTGTGAGGGAGCTAGATTAACATCAGTAGAGATACACTTAGTAAAACAGGGTGCTGGGGGAGAGGGGTTACTGAGTGACAGTGAGAGGGAGCTGGATTAACATCAGTAGAGATACAGTCAGTAACAGAGGGTGCTTGGAGAGGGGTTACTGAGTGACAGTGTGAGGGAGCAGGATTAACATCAGTGGAGATACAGTCAGTAACACAGGGTGCTGGGGAGAGGTTACTGAGTGACAGTGTGAGGGAGCTGGATTAACATCAGTGGAGATACAGTCAGTAACACAGGGTGCTGGGGAGAGGTTACTGAGTGACAGTGTGAGAAGGAGCTGGATTAACATCAGTGGAGATACAGTCAGTAACACAGGGCATGGGGGAGAGGGGTTACTCAGTGACAGTGTGAGGGAGCTGGATTAACATCAGTGGAGATACAGTCAGTAACACATGGCGCTGGGGGAGCGGTTACTGTGTGACAGTGTGAGGGAGCTGGATTAACATCAGTAGAGATACAGTCAGTAACACAGGGCGCTGGGGGAAGGTTTACTGAGCGACAGTGAGAGGGAGCTGGATTAACATCAGTAGAGATACAGTCAGTAACACAGGGCGTGGGGGAGAGGGGTGACTGAGTGACAGTGTGTAGGAGCTGGATTAACATCAGTGGAGATACAGTCAGTAACACAGGGCGCTGGGGGAGGTTTTACTGAGTGACTGTGAGAAGGAGCTGGATTAACATCAGTCGAGATACAGTCAGTAACACAGGGAGCTACGGGAGGGGTTACTCAGTGACAGTGTGAGGGAGCTGGTTTAACATCCGTAGAGATACAGTCCGGAACACATGGCGCTGGGGGAGCGGTTACTGTGTGACAGTGTGAGGGAGCTGGATTAACATCAGTAGAGATACAGTCAGTGACACAGGGCGCTGGGGGAGAGGGGTTACTGAGTGACAGTGTGAGAGAGCTGGATTAACATCAGTAGCGATACAGTCAGTATCACAGGGTGCTGGGGAGAAGGGTTACTGAGTGACAGTGTGAGAGAGCTGGATTAACATCAGTAGAGATACAGTCAGTGACACAGGGCGCTGGGGGAGAGGGGTTACTGAGTGACAGTGTGAGGGAGCTGGATTAACATCAGTAGCGATACAGTCAGTATCACAGGGTGCCTGGGAGAGGGGTTACTGAGTGACAGTGTGAGGGAGCTGGATTAACATCAGTAGCGATACAGTCAGTATCACAGGGCGCTGGGGGAGGGGTTAATAGGTGAGAGTGTGTGGAAGCTGGATTAACATCAGCAGAGATTCAATCAGTAACACAGGGTGCTGGGGGAGAGGGGTTACTGAGTGACAGTGAGAGGGAGCTGGATTAACATCAGTAGAGGTACAGTCAGTAACACAGGGTGCTGGGGGAAAGGGGTTACTGAGTGACAGTGTGAGAGAGCTGGATTAACATCATTAGAGATACAGTCAGTAACACAGGGCGCTGGGGGAGGTTTTACTGAGTGACTGTGAGAAGGAGCTGGATTAACATCAGTCGAGATACAGTCAGTAACACAGGGAGCTACGGGAGGGGTTACTGAGTGACAGTGTGAGGGAGCTGGTTTAACATCCGTAGAGATACAGTCCGGAACACATGGTGCTGGGGGAGCGGTTACTGTGTGACAGTGTGAGGGAGCTGGATTAACATCAGTAGAGATACACTTAGTAAAACAGGGTGCTGGGGGAGAGGGATTACTGAGTGACAGTGAGAGGGAGCTGGATTAACATCAGTCGAGATACAGACAGTGACACAGGGCGCAAAGGGAGAGGAGTTACTGAGTGACAGTGTGAGGGAGCTGGATTATCATCAGTAGAGATACAGTCAGTCACACAGGGCGCTGGGGGAGGGTTTACTGAGCGACAGTGAGAGGGAGCTGGATTATCATCAGTAGAGATACAGACAGTAACACAGGGCGTGGGGGAGAGGGGTTACCGAGTGACAGCGAGAGGGAGCTGGATTAACATCAGTAAAGATACAGTCAGTAACACAGGGTGCTGGGAGAGGGGTTACTGAGTGACAGTGTGAGGGAGCTGGATTAACATCAGTTGAGATACAATCAGTAACACAGGGAGCTACGGGAGGGGTTACTCAGTGACAGTGTGAGGGAGCTGGATTAACATCAGTAGAGATACAGTCAGTAACACAGGGCGCTGAGAGAGAGGGGTTACTGAGTGACAGTGTGAGGGAGCTAGATTAACATCAGTAGAGATACACTTAGTAAAACAGGGCGCTGGGGGAGAGGGGTTACTGAGTGACAGTGAGAGGGAGCTGGATTAACATCAGTAGAGATACAGTCAGTAACACAGGGCGCTGAGAGAGAGGGGTTACTGAGTGACAGTGTGAGGGAGCTAGATTAACATCAGTAGAGATACACTTAGTAAAACAGGGCGCTGGGGGAGAGGGGTTACTGAGTGACAGTGAGAGGGAGCTGGATTAACATCAGTAGAGATACAGTCAGTAACACAGGGTGCTGGGAGAGGGGTTACTGAGTGACAGTGTGAGGGAGCTGGATTAACATCAGTGGAGATACAGTCAGTAACACAGGGTGCTGGGGAGAGGTTACTGAGTGACAGTGAGAAGGAGCTGGATTAACATCAGTAGAGATACAGTCAGTAACACAGGGCGTGGGGGAGAGGGGTTACTGAGTGACAGTGAGAGGGAGCTGGATTAACATCAGTAGAGATACAGTCAGTAACACAGGGTGCTGGGGGAGAGGGGTTACTGAGTGACAGTGTGAGGGAGCTGGATTAACATCAGTAGAGATACACTTAGTAAAGCAGGGTGCTGGGGGAGAGGGGTTACTGAGTGACAGTGAGAGGGAGCTGGATTAACATCAGTAGAGATGTTCCCTGTATGACTGAGAAGGGGATTTGTTTTAATTGATGTGATGATATCGGTGTAAGATCAGAATCATTGTACAAAGAGTAAACTGGCTGAAATATATATGCAGCTAGTCCCTGGGTTGAACACCAGATCTCCAGCCATTACTGACAGCAGTCTGTTTACTGTTGCCTGTTATGTTAGGTCTGAGACAATGTCGTTGATTAATGCTTGCTGCGAGCTCTCTGCTGTCATTATGATATGATGCGGAGATGCCGGTGTTGGACTTGGGTGGACAAAAGTGAGAAGTCGCACAACACCAGGTTATAGTCCAACTTCACCTGACGAAGGAGCAGCGCTCCAAAAGCTTGTGATTTCAAATAAAGCTGTTGGACTATAACCTGGTGTTGTGCGACTTCTCACTTTTGTCATTATGATAGAATGGGTTTGGATTCAGTTTGCCTGCAGTGAGACTTGGCTGAATAGATATTCTGGCACTGGCATCGATTGGAGGCTTGAGAGACCAATCCTTGACACCCAGAGGTGAGCGAGCGATCAGAGGATAGTCTTTATTTTCTCTCTCCCTTTGAACAGGCACCTGAGACAGAGGGTGTCTCTTTGTAGGCAGTCCTGGAGTTTGAGAGACTCTAGGCTCAGGTATGAACATATAGAGCCTGTAATGGAGGAAGTTAGGGGCTAATGAGTTCACGAACGGCCAATGTCTGAGTGAGCTTAGCCTATAATAGGGGCAGGGGCAGGTGGTTTGTTAATTTATGACAGGAGCAGTGGTAGAGAATCGGTTGAATTACACCAGAGAACTCTGTTGTGTTCATTCATATATTTCATGTAAAATGAATCAGTTTGTTTGTTTAAAATCAGCCTCGTGTCACGAGAATTGTTTTCAGTGGGGCTCCTGTAAGGTTACGAGGGTGCCTACGCGAAGTTGTATTATCCAGTGCTCCCAACAAGTCGCGCTGTTGTTTAAGTAGATATTAGATGGTAAACGCCATGTCCTGGTTGCTCTCGAAGTTCGCTTGCGGGAGTGAGCAGTAACTCTGTGCCTGTAGGATACCTCCTGTCCAGCCGCCAATTTGTCACAATAACCTATTCTGAAAAGGCGGTTTCCAAATCATTTTTTGTTCATAAATCTCACTGGTAGCCTTTCCTTGACACTGAGAGCTCTTACATGTCTAATAGAGCACATTATGAAAACATCTGATCAGGTGAGGTGGGAAGATTCTGGTGGAGTGGTTTATAGAAGAGAGACCAGGCCGGACCAGAATATGTTTTATCTCATGTGTGGATCAGAGTGTCCCGAGGACAGCGGAGGTAATTCCTGTCTTCAGGGCTTGGCCAGTGGGGCATGTCACCCACCTGTTACAGAACCTGCCCGCCAATCCGCCCCACTGGTTTCGTGTCCAAGCCCTGAAGATGAAAATGACCACCAAACTCTTCCTCCCGTACAGGAGCAAGTCTGCATGTTGATTCCCAATCACTTGCCGGTTTCAGTTGCCTGTTTTCTGTCGCCACTTTCTGCCCTTTTGCTGATGCATTCAGCCCTGGCCTGCTCCAGGGTTAAGCTGCCGATTGCCCTCTCCACCCTCAGTAGCCGATCGTCATAGCCGGCTGCCGTATTGTTTATTCTCAGTCTCCTGGCAACAAGAACACACTGTGGGCAAAAGTATCACAATCTCTTTAATAATCATAGAAAGTTGGGACTGGGGCTGTTAGAGGCAACAAATATGAAGCAAGCAGTGGGCTGCAGGAGATCTCCTGCTGCAGCGCTCGAGAGGAGGTGCTTGCGAGGCTGAAGGCCCAGAGTGTTCCAGGAGTTGTAGGGAGGGTGGGCAGGTGTCTAGACACTCACTGGGTGAAGCTCGGTGAGTGGAACTGGGTAGGCCATGGGGCCGAAGATAAACATTGTGGGCAGAAAATGACCTGGAAGGACAAAGTAATAAAAATGTTCAAATATGTGCACTTAAAACTATAAATAACAAATTAAAATGTAAAACTCAGGCCAGAAAAGCAAGATGGCGGCCATAGTTTGACATCAGCACCACCTTGTGGCCAGAGCCTGCACCTACAGGAGCTCATTAGTGCAGCGTTACAGGAGCTGGTACACAGGGACATCCCAGTATAGCGAGCACTGCTTCTCCCCGGATTCCGGAGCTCTTCCACCAAAGTTCCAGTGCCAGAATCTCTGCGGAAGGTTTACATGGGCAGTTTTAAAGAAAGAAAGCCTTGCATTTCTATCGTGTCTTTCAGGACCTCAGAACGTCCCAATGCGCTTTACAACCAGTGAAGTACTTGCGAGTTGTCTCTGTTGTAATGTGGGAAACTATTAAGTTTAAATGTTGACACAATGGTGTGATAAAAATCATGAAAGCAGTTTAGGAAGTCCGTGCATATAAAAGACTTTTAATAAGGTAATAGGATATTATAGTACCGCATACAATGCTGTATATAACTGTAATAATACTTAACCCCCACACCATATTTAACACTGCGTGTATAATATATCTAATACTTTGCCTAAAATGTATATAATACAATGTATATTTGCTGCCTATAATGCTGTATATAGAAAGAAAGAACTTGCATTTCCACAGCGCATTTCACCACCTCAGGACGTCTCAAAGCACTTTACAGCCAATGAAGTACTTTTGAAGTGTAGTCACTGTTGTAATGTAGGAATACTCTGTAATACTGTCTATAATATTTTACAGAGTATGCAGAACTATATATGCTGTATATAATGCATATACTGTATAGTAACATACTGTGCCTTGTACTGCACACACAATACTGTCGATCAGAATACTTCCCCCGTACTGTACCAATAAATGGTTCATGCCATTGCTCATGGTCAGTGGATGAATTTAGGTGGCAACTAAGTCGGGATGAAACTTCAGAAATGAGCTCCACAGGCCAGAGCATGGAACTACACCGTATCAGTGGATTTGGTAAAATTGAATGTGAAATGTTGATCAAACCATTATAATGGTAAATGTTGATAGAAAAACGTGACCCAAAATGGTGATAACAGGAAGTTAGCATTGTGGGCAGGAAGTGCGCACCTATGTAAGATTTTCAGCAACAACAACTTGTATTTATATAGCACAATTAATGTAGAAAAATGCCCCAAGGTGCTTATAATATATAGCACTGTATAGATACTAAACCATACTAGTGCTTTGTCCACAGAAAGTCAGGACAAACCTATTTTCACTGGAGTGTTGCCCAGATCATGGAGTTGAGGTCTCTGGAGTAGGACTTGAACCCACAATCTTCTGTCTTGGAGGCGAGAGTGTTACCCACTGAGCCACAGCTGGAAGCTCTCTAAAGAGGTTAGAAATAAAGCAAAATTGAAGAGAGCAAATGGGGACTATAGGTTTGCTAAAAATGAGAGAATATGAGAAAATAAGAGGTTAAGAGAGTGACATGGAAACAAAGGTCTCACAAGACAAAAATCTCACAAGATATCAAAAGAACAGTAAAGTATTCTGCAAATATATGAGTAAAATGAGAATTGTCAAATGAGAGGAGAGTGAGTTAGTGGAGGAGAAACAGACATTGGTGGTGACTGAACAAGTCCATCATTCCGTGTGTACAAAAGATGAGGACATTGGGGAGGAGGGAAATCCTGAATTGGTTAAAAGTGAAATAAAAGATATAATAAATAAAAGGAATACATCTTCGGATCCTGAGGGAAAGGGGGAAGAGATGGAGATAGTGGGGTGAATTGCCTCGCTGTTTCCGGCGCACTCACCGTGCTGGAATGGGAACTTTCTGTGGGAAAAATTGGGTGGAAGGGTTTCTCACCCATTTCCATCTTTAAACTCGCACGTCTGCGGCTCTCCTGCAATCTTCCCACTAAGTCGCCATTTGAGTCTGTCAAAGCCAGAGGCAAAGGCAGAGGACCTCCAGGCCTCCTGGCATGGGAGAACCACTGCACATGGGGTGACTCACACAGAGTTCAGTGAGGGCAGCAGTTGTCAACAGCGGTTGCTGCAGGCGGAGGAAGGAGACTGCCATCTCTCGGTCCAGAATTCAGGGCCTGGCACAGGAGCTGCTGTCCTGAGAGACGGCCAGATCAGGCAGCTGGGACTCTGGATGGGTTGGTCTTCATCATAGAATTACATATTATTACACAGAATTCCTTATTGGATTTATTAGTGACTATCTTGTATTTATGGCCCCTCGTTCTGATCTCGCCCACAAGTGGAAACATCTTCTCTACATCTACCCTCTCAAACCCTTTCATAATCTTAATGTCCTCTGTCAGGTCACCTCTCAGTATTCTTTTTTTCTGGAGAAAAGAGCCCCAGCCTGTTCACTCTATCTTAATAGGTATAAATTCTCAGTTCTGATATCATTCTTGTAAATCTTTTTTTGCACCTTCTCGAATGCCTCTTTATCCTTTTTATACTACAGAGACCAGAACTGTGCGCAGTGCTCCCAGTGTGGTCTAACCAAGGTATATGGAGACCAGAACTGTGCGCAGTGCTCCCAGTGTGGTCTAACCAAGGTATACAGAGACCAGAACTGTGCGCAGTGCTCCCAGTGTGGTCTAACCAAGGTATACAGAGACCAGAACTGTGCGCAGTGCTCCAAGTGTGGTCTAACCAAGGTATACAGAGACCAGAACTGTGCGCAGTGCTCCAAGTGTGGTCTAACCAAGGTATACAGAGACCAGAACTGTGCGCAGTGCTCCAAATGTGGTCTAACCAAGGTATATGGAGACCAGAACTGTTCACAGTGCTCCAAGTGTGGTCTAACCAAGGTATACAAAGACCAGAACTGTGCACAGTGCTCCAAGTGTGGTCTAACCAAGGTATACAGAGACCAGAACTGTTCACAGTACTCTGTGTGGTCTAACCAAGGTATACAGAGACCAGAACTGTGCGCAGTGCTCCAAGTGTGGTCTAACCAAGGTATACAGAGACCAGAACTGTTCACAGTACTCTGTGTGGTCTAACCAAGGTATACGGAGACCAGAACTGTGCGCAGTGCTCCCAGTGTGGTCTAACCAAGGTATACGGAGACCAGAACTGTGCGCAGTGCTCCCAGTGTGGTCTAACCAAGGTATACGGAGACCAGAACTGTGCGCAGTGCTCCCAGTGTGGTCTAACCAAGGTATACGGAGACCAGAACTGTGCGCAGTGCTCCCAGTGTGGTCTAACCAAGGTATACAGAGACCAGCACTGTGCACGGTGCTCCCAGTGTGGTCTAACCAAGGTATACAGAGACCAGAACTGTGCGCAGTGCTCCCAGTGTGGTCTAACCAAGGTATACAGAGACCAGCACTGTGCACGGTGCTCCCAGTGTGGTCTAACCAAGGTTCGATACAAGTTTAATGTAACTTCTCTACTTTTCAATTCTGTCCCTCTAGACATTAATCCCTATTGCTTGGTTTGCTTTTTTATGGCCTTATTAACCTCTGTTGCTACTTTTAGTGATTTGTGTATCTGTACCCCTCGATCTATTTGCTTCTCTACCCCATTTAGATTCTTATTTTCCAAGGAGTACGTGGCCTCCTTATTCTTCCTACCAAAATGCACCACCTCACACTTAACTATAACTATATTGAAATTCATTTGCCAATTACACTCCCATTCTGCAACTTTATTAATGTCATCTTGTATTTTGTTGCAGTCCTCCTCTGTATTAACTATACAACAATATGTTGTCGTCCGCAAATGTTTAAACTGTATTTCTGATTCCCGAGACCAAATAATTTCTGTAAGTTGTGAACAACAGTGGTCTCAGCACCGATCCCTGTGGAACACCACTTCCCTAGCTTCTGCCAGTCTGAGTAGCTACCCTTAACACCATCTCTGTTTTCTGCTCTGCAGACCAGCTTGCTATCCATTCTGCTACTTGTCCCCTCTCTCCACATGTTCTGATCTTAGTCATGAGTCTACTGTGCAAATAGCAGAGATATATTTAAGGGGAAATTCAATAAACATATGAGGGAGAAAGGAATAAGAAGGTTATGCTGATAGGGTGAGATGCCATCATCAAAGGAAACTTTATCATCATCTTCATCATAATCTTGCTGCTCCTGTGCTCATATAGTGATCTGCTAGAAAGGAGGGTAGAAGCTAAGAATGAGCGAGTATCACCCCTTGAGTTAAGGAGACAGAGAAAGTGGGTAGAAGGTTGAGTCTGTGAGGTACTTCACATGGTTGCCAAGGCGACAGTGGAGGTACTCAGTCAGTAACCTGGGGTGAGGGGCTTACAGGTGGGGAAGCACCCTGTGGGAACCTGCCTTTGGTGAGCATTGTGCCTCCACAAGAAGATGGAGTGAATGAGGGTACGGCGGGCTGTTGAGGCGTGTGTGTCCAGTGGAGTGGGAGCTGTGAAGCAAGAGATGTGGGGATGTTACATAAAATTCACTGTGATTATCTGCACAAACATTTTTGCAGCCTTCTTCCAACCCCACCCCTTTACACCCACACAACCTTCTCCCTCTCCTCCCCCTAGACCTGGTTGATTTCTCGGAAAGCTCGGTGCGTGTGTGGCAAGTGACATCATTGGACTGGACAAAATCCAGACGTCATGACACTGTCACTATTCACATTGTACCCAATAAACCTGTTAATGATCCGTGACCCACACACAATGCCCCATCTATGGGGGTGGGGGGAAGAAGGTCAGGAACTTGGGCGGGGGGCGAAGGTCAGAAACCTTGGGTGGGGGGGGTGGGGAAGAAGGTCAGGAACTTGGGCGGGGGGAGAAGGTCAGGAACTTGTTGGAGAGGGAAAAGGTCAGAAACTTGGGGATGTGAGGAAGGTTGGAACTTGTTTGAGGAGTGGGAGAATGTCTTAACCCATGAAGGTTGAGCCCTGTCTCTTCGATGTGAGCTCTGTTCTGTCTGGAGCCTGGCAGTCAGAATGGCTCGAATTACACTTTGCAAAGTACAGGAAACTTTCGTTTATCCGGCATCGATGGGACCGGCATGGTGCCGGTTTATCGAAAGTACCGGATAACGAAGAGTTATATCTACCGAGGCTATTTTTAACAAAGAGACTCCAGGCAGCGCGGGAGAATCAAATCCTGCTACTGCAGTGTTTCGGACTTCCGACAGCGCCAGGTGGCCGAGTAGTGGCACTTTTGAAAAGTACCCCTACTGACTAAATCGGCGTTCGCGGACTCGGGATCGGCAACATTGCCGGTTATTTGAGAGGAGTTTTCGGAGCACTCGGCGTTCGCGGAGACTCGACTGCGGCTCGGCAACATTGCCGGTTATTTGAGAGGAGTTTTCGGAGGATGATTTTTGCCGGTTAAGCGAGAATTCCGGATATTTGGGTGCCGGATAAACAAAAGTTTCCTGTAATTGATTACTTAGGCAGGCAGGATCTTATTACACAGTCCAGATAAACTGCTGGGTGTGTCTTGCCCTCCAAGGGGACCAATCAGAAATCAGGTTTTGCCTTGAAGGTGACCAATCAGATCTAGTGTTGGAAATAAACACGACCCATAGAAGTACATAGAATTTACAGCACAGAAACAGGCCATTCGGCCCAACTGGTCCGTGCCGGTGTTTATGCTCCACACGAGCCTCCTCCCACCCATCTTCATCTAATCCATCAGCATATCCTTCTATTCCTTACTCCTTCATGTATTTATCTAGCTTCCTCTTAAATGCATCTATGCTATTCGCCTCAACTACCCCTTGTGGTAGCGAGTTCCTCATTCAACCACTCTCTGGGCAACAAAGTTTCTCCTGAATTCCCTACTGGATTTATCGGTGACTATCTTATATTTATAGCCCCTAGTTTTGGTCTGCTCCACAAGTGGAAATATCTTCTCTACGTCTATCCTATCAAACCTTTTTATTATTTTAGACGTCTATCAGGTCACCCCTCAGCGTTTTTAAGTGAAAAGAGCCCCAGCCTGTTCAATCTTTCAACAACAACTTGCATTTATATAGCGCCTTTAATGTAGTAAAAGATCCCAAGGTGCTTCACAGGAGCGATTATCAAACAAAATTTGATACTGAGCCACATAAGGAGATATTTGGGCAAATGACCAAAAGCTTAGTCAAAGAGGTAGGTTTTAAGGAGCGTCTTAAAGGATGAAAGATAGGTAGAGGTGGAGAGGTTTAGGGAGGGAATTCCAGAGCTTAGGGCCAAGGCTGCCAAAGGCACGGCCACCAAGGGTTAGTCGTTCAAGTGTTGTTTTAAAGTGGGGAATGTGCTGGTAAAGAAAAGGTAGAGTTGTACAGTTCGATAGCTCGCCTAGGGGGTGAGGGGGTGAGAGTCAGGGTCAGTCCTGTGGGTGAGGGGGTGAGAGTCAGGGTCAGTCCTGGGGGTGAAGGGGCTGGGGTCAGAGCCAGTCCTCGGGGTGAGGGGGCTGGGGTCAGGGCCAGTCCTGGGGTCAGGGGGCTGGGGTCAGGGTCAGTCCTGGGGGTGAGGGGGCTGGGGTCAGGGACAGTCCTGGGGGTGAGGGGGTGAGAGTCAGGGTCAGTCCTGGGGGTGAGGGGGTGAGAGTCAGGGTCAGTCCTGGGGGTGAGGGGGTGAGAGTCAGGGACAGTCCTGGGGGTGAGGGGGCTGGGGTCAGGGTCAGTCCTGGGGGTGAGGGGGCTGGGGTCAGACCCAGTCCTGGGGTGAGGGGGCTGGGGTCAGTTTCAGTCCTGGGGGTGAGGGGGCTGGGGTCAGACCCAGTCCTGGGGTGAGGGGGCTGGGGTCAGTTTCAGTCCTGGGGGTGAGGGGGCTGGGGTCAGGGTCAGTCCTGGGGGTGAGGGGGCTGGGGTCAGACCCAGTCCTGGGGTGAGGGGGCTGGGGTCAGTTTCAGTCCTGGGGTGAGGGGGCTGGGGTCAGTTTCAGTCCTGGGGTGAGGGGGCTGGGGTCAGACCCAGTCCTGGGGTGAGGGGGCTGGGGTCAGTTTCAGTCCTGGGGTGAGGGGGCTGGGGTCAGGGTCAGTCCTGGGGTGAGGGGGCTGGGGTCAGGGCCAGTCCTGGGGGTGAGGGGGCTGGGGTCAGGGCCAGTCCTGGGGTCAGGGTCAGTACTGGGGGTGAGGGGGCTGGGGTCAGGGTCAGTACTGGGGGTGAGGGGGCTGAGGTCAGGGTCAGTACTGGGGGTGAGGGGGCTGGGGTCAGGGCCAGTCCTGGGGGTGATGGGGTGAGAGTCAGAGTCAGTCCTGGGGGTAGGGGGCTGGGGTCAGGGTCAGTCCTGGGGTGATGGGGCTGGGGTCAGGGCCAGTCCTGGGGGTGAGGGGGTGAGAGTCAGGGTCAGTCCTGGGGTTGAGGGGGTGAGAGTCAGGGTCAGTCCTGGGGGTGAGGGGCTGAGAGTCAGGGTCAGTCCTGGGGATGAGGGGGTGAGAGTCAGGGTCAGTCCTGGGGATGAGGGGGTGAGAGTCAGGGTCAGTCTTGGGGGTGAGGGGGCTGGGGTCAGGGTCAGTCCTGGGGGTGAGGGGGCTGGGTTCAGGGCCAGTCCTGGGGGTGAGGGGGTGAGAGTCAGGGCCAGTCCTGGGGGTGAGGGGCTGGGGTCAGGGCCAGTCCTGGGGGTGAGGGGGCTGGGGTCAGGGTCAGTCCTGGGCGTGAGGGGGCTGGGGTCTGGGCCAGTCCTGGGGGTGAGGGGGCTGGGGTCAGGGCCAGTCCTGGGGGTGATGGGGCTGGGGTCAGGGTCACTCCTGGGGCTGAGGGGGCTGGGGTCAGGGCCAGTCCTGGGGGTGAGGGGGTGAGAGTCAGGGCCAGTCCTGGGGGTGAGGGGCTGGGGTCAGGGCCAGTCCTGGGGGTGAGGGTGCTGGGGTCAGGGTCAGTCCTGGGCGTGAGGAGGCTGGGGTCTGGGCCAGTCCTGGGGGTGAGGGGGCTGGGGTCAGGGCCAGTCCTGGGGGTGATGGGGCTGGGGTCAGGGTCAGTCCTGGGGCTGAGGGGGCTGGGGTCAGGGCCAGTCCTGGGGTCAGGGTCAGTCCTGGGGGTGAGGGGCTGGGGTCAGGGCCAGTCCTGGGGGTGAGGGGGCTGGGGTCAGGGTCAGTCCTGGGGGTGAGGGGGCTGGGGTCAGGGCCAGTCCTGGGGGTGAGGGGGCTGGGGTCAGGGCCAGTCCTGGGGGTGATGGGGCTGGGGTCAGGGTCAGTCCTGGGCGTGAGGGGGTGAGAGTCAGGGTCAGTCCTGGGGTGAGGGGCTGGGGTCAGGGCCAGTCCTGGGGCTGAGGGGGCTGGGGTCACGGTCAGTCCTGGGGGTGAGGGGGCTGGGGTCAGGGCCAGTCCTGGGGGTGAGGGGGCTGGGGTCATGGTCAGTCCTGGGGGTGAGGGGGCTGGGGTCAGGGCCAGTCCTGGGGTCAGGGGGCTGGGGTCAGGGTCAGTCCTGGGGGTGAGGGGGTGAGAGTCAGTGTCAGTCCTGGGTGTGAGGGGGTGAGAGTCAGGGACAGTCCTGGGGGTGAGGGGGCTGGGGTCAGGGTCAGTACTGGGGGTGAGGGGGTGAGAGTCAGGGACAGTCCTGGGGGTGAGGGGGCTGGGGTCAGGGTCAGTCCTGGGGGTGAGGGGGCTGTGGTCAGGGTCAGTACTGGGGGTGAGGGGGTGAGAGTCAGGGCCAGTCCTGGGGGTGAGGGGGTGAGAGTCAGGGTCTGTCCTGGGGGTGAGGGGTTGAGAGTCAGGGTCAGACCTGGGGGTGAGGGGTTGAGAGTCAGGGTCAGTCCTGGGGTTGAGGGGGCTGGGGTCAGAGCCAGTCCTGGGGTCAGGGTCAGTCCTGGGGGTGAGGGGGTGAGAGTCAGGGTCAGTCCTGCGGGTGAGGGGGCTGGGGTCAGTGCCAGTCCTGGGGGTGAGGGGACTGGGGTCAGGACCAATCCTGGGGTCAGGGTCAGTCCTGGGGGTGAGGGGGCTGGGGTCAGGGTCAGTCCTGGGGTGAGGGGGTGAGAGTCAGGGGCAGTCCTGGGGGTGAGGGGGCTGGGGTCAGGGTCAGTCCTGGGGTTGAGGGGGCTGGGGTCAGGGCCAGTCCTGGGGGTGAGGGGATGAGAACAGGGTCAGTACTGGGGGTGAGGGAGCTGGGGTCAGGGTCAGTCCTGGGGGTCAGGGCCAGTCCTGGGGTCAGGGCCAGTCCTGGGGGTGAGGGGGCTGGGGGTCAGGGTCAGTCCTGGGGGTGAGGGGGCTGGGTTCAGGGTCAGTCCTGGGGGTGAGGGGGCTGGGGTCAGGGTCAGTACTGGGGGTGAGGGGGCTGGGGTTAGGGTCAGTCCAGGGGGTCAGGGCCAGTCCTGGGGTCAGGGCCAGTCCTGGGGGTGAGGGGGCTGGGGGTCAGTGTCAGTCCTGGGGGTGAGGGGGCTGGGGTCAGGGTCAGTCCTGGGGGTGAGGGGCTGGGATCAGGGTCAGTCCTGTGGTTGAGGGGGCTGGGGTCAGGGCCAGTCCTGGGGGTGAGGGGGTGAGAATCAGGGTCAGTCCTGGGGGTGAGGGGGTGAGAGTCAGGGTCAGTCCTGGGGGTGAGGGGTTGAGAGTCAGGGTCAGTCCTGGGGTTGAGGGGGCTGGGGTCAGGGCCAGTCCTGGGGTCAGGGTCAGTCCTGGGGGTGAGGGGGTGAGAGTCAGGGTCAGTCCTGGGGGTAAGGGGGCTGGGGTCAGGGCCAGTCCTGGGGGTGAGGGGGCTGGGGTCAGAGCCAGTCCTGGGGGTGAGGGGTTGAGAGTCAGGGTCAGTCCTGGGGGTGAGGGGGCTGGGGTCAGGGCCAGTCCTGGGGTCAGGGTCAGTCCTGGGGGTGAGGGGGTGAGAGTCAGGGTCAGTTCTGGGGGTGAGGGGGCTGGGGTCAGGGCCAGTCCTGGGGGTGAGGGGGCTGGGGTCAGGGCCAGTCCTAGGGTCAGGGTCAGTCCTGGGGGTGAGGGTGCTGGGGTCAGGGTCAGTCCTGGGGTGAGGGAGTGAGAGTCAGGGTCAGTCCTGGGGGTGAGGCTGCTGGGGTCAGGGTCAGTCCTGGGGGTGAGGGGGCTGGGGTCAGGGTCAGTCCTGGGGGTAAGGGGGTGAGAGTCAGGGTCAGTCCTGGGGGTGAGGGGGTGAGAGTCAGGGTCAGTCCTGGGGGTGAGGGGTGGAGAGTCAGGGACAGTCCTGGGGGTGAGGGGGCTGTGGTCAGGGTCAGTCCTGGGGGTGAGGGGGCTGGGGTCAGGGTCAGTACTGGGGGTGAGGGGGTGAGAGTCAGGGTCAGTCCTGGGGGTGAGGGGTTGAGAGTCAGGGTCATCCTGGGGGTGAGGGGTTGAGAGTCAGGGTCAGTCCTGGGGTTGAGGGGGCTGGGGTCAGAGCCAGTCCTGGGGTCAGGGTCAGTCCTGGGGGTGATGGGTCTGGGGTCAGGGTCAGTCCTGGGGGTGAGGGGGCTGGGGTCAGGCTCAGTCCTGGGGTTGAGGGGGCTGGGGTCAGGGCCAGTCCTGGGGTCAGGGTCAGTACTGGGGGTGAGGGGGCTGGGGTCAGGGTCAGTCCTGGGGGTGAGGGGGTGAGAACAGGGTCAGTATTGGGGGTGAGGGGGCTGGGGTTAGGTTCAGTCCTGGGGGTCAGGGCCAGTCCTGGGGTCAGGTTCAGTCCTGGGGGTGAGGGGGCTGGGGTCAGGCCCGGTCAGGGGGCTGGGGTCAGGGTCAGTCCTGGGGATGAGGGGGTGAGAGTCAGGGCCAGTCCTGGGGGTGAGGGGGCTGGGGTCAGGGCCAGTCCTGGGGGTGAGGGGGCTGGGGTCAGGGCCAGTCCTGACGGTGAGGGGCTGGGGTCAGGGCCAGTCCTGGGGGTGAGGGGGCTGGGGTCAGGGCCAGTCCTGGGGGTGAGAGGGGTGAGAGTCAGGGTCAGTCCTGGGGGTGAGGGGCTGGGGTCAGTGTCAGTCCTGGGGGTGAGGGGGCTGGGGTCAGGGCCAGTCCTGGGGGTGAGGGGGCTGGGGTCAGGGCCAGTCCTGGGGGTGAGGGGGTGAGAGTCGGGGTCAGTCCTGGGGGTGAGGGGCTGGGGGCAGGGCCAGTCCTGGGGTGAGGGGGTGAGAATCAGGGTCAGTCCTGGGGGTGAGGGGGTGAGAGTCAGGGACAGTCCTGGGGGTGAGGGGGCTGGGGTCTGGGCCAGTCCTGGGGGTGAGGGGGCTGGGGTCAGGGCCAGTCCTGGGGGTGATGGGGCTGGGGTCAGGGTCACTCCTGGGGCTGAGGGGGCTGGGGTCAGGGCCAGTCCTCGGGGTGAGGGGGTGAGAGTCAGGGCCAGTCCTGGGGGTGAGGGGCTGGGGTCAGGGCCAGTCCTGGGGGTGAGGGTGCTGGGGTCAGGGTCAGTCCTGGGCGTGAGGGGGCTGGGGTCTGGGCCAGTCCTGGGGGTGAGGGGGCTGGGGTCAGGGCCAGTCCTGGGGGTGATGGGGCTGGGGTCAGGGTCAGTCCTGGGGCTGAGGGGGCTGGGGTCAGGGCCAGTCCTGGGGTCAAGGTCAGTCCTGGGGGTGAGGGGGCTGGGGTCAGGGCCAGTCCTGGGGGTGAGGGGGCTGGGGTCAGGGTCAGTCCTGGGGGTGAGGGGGCTGGGGTCAGGGCCAGTCCTGGGGGTGAGGGGGCTGGGGTCAGGGCCAGTCCTGGGGGTGATGGGGCTGGGGTCAGGGTCAGTCCTGGGCGTGAGGGGGTGAGAGTCAGGGTCAGTCCTGGGGTGAGGGGCTGGGGTCAGGGCCAGTCCTGGGGCTGAGGGGGCTGGGGTCACGGTCAGTCCTGGGGGTGAGGGGGCTGGGGTCAGGGCCAGTCCTGGGGGTGAGGGGGCTGGGGTCATGGTCAGTCCTGGGGGTGAGGGGGCTGGGGTCAGGGCCAGTCCTGGGGTCAGGGGGCTGGGGTCAGGGTCAGTCCTGGGGTTGAGGGGGCTGGGGTCAGGGCCAGTCCTGGGGGTGAGGGGATGAGAACAGGGTCAGTACTGGGGGTGAGGGAGCTGGGGTCAGGGTCAGTCCTGGGGGTCAGGGCCAGTCCTGGGGTCAGGGCCAGTCCTGGGGGTGAGGGGGCTGGGGGTCAGGGTCAGTACTGGGGGTGAGGGGGCTGGGGTCAGGGTCAGTCCTGGGGGTGAGGGGGCTGGGTTCAGGGTCAGTCCTGGGGGTGAGGGGGCTGGGGTCAGGGTCAGTACTGGGGGTGAGGGGGCTGGGGTTAGGGTCAGTCCAGGGGGTCAGGGCCATTCCGGGGGGTGAGGGGGCTGGGGGTCAGTGTCAGTCCTGGGGGTGAGGGGGCTGGGGTCAGGGTCAGTCCTGGGGGTGAGGGGCTGGGATCAGGGTCAGTCCTGGGGTTGAGGGGGCTGGGGTCAGGGCCAGTCCTGGGGGTGAGGGGGTGAGAATCAGGGTCAGTCCTGGGGGTGAGGGGGTGAGAGTCAGGGTCAGTCCTGGGGGTGAGGGGTTGAGAGTCAGGGTCAGTCCTGGGGTTGAGGGGGCTGGGGTCAGGGCCAGTCCTGGGGTCAGGGTCAGTCCTGGGGGTGAGGGGGTGAGAGTCAGGGTCAGTCCTGGGGGTAAGGGGGCTGGGGTCAGGGCCAGTCCTGGGGGTGAGGGGGCTGGGGTCAGGGCCAGTCCTGGGGTCAGGGTCAGTCCTGGGGGTGAGGGTGCTGGGGTCAGGGTCAGTCCTGGGGTGAGGGAGTGAGAGTCAGGGTCAGTCCTGGGGGTGAGGCTGCTGGGGTCAGGGTCAGTCCTGGGGGTGAGGGGGCTGGGGTCAGGGTCAGTCCTGGGGGTAAGGGGGTGAGAGTCAGGGTCAGTCCTGGGGGTGAGGGGGTGAGAGTCAGGGTCAGTCCTGGGGGTGAGGGGTGGAGAGTCAGGGACAGTCCTGGGGGTGAGGGGGCTGTGGTCAGGGTCAGTCCTGGGGGTGAGGGGGCTGGGGGTCAGGGTCAGTACTGGGGGTGAGGGGGTGAGAGTCAGGGTCAGTCCTGGGGGTGAGGGGTTGAGAGTCAGGGTCATCCTGGGGGTGAGGGGTTGAGAGTCAGGGTCAGTCCTGGGGTTGAGGGGGCTGGGGTCAGAGCCAGTCCTGGGGTCAGGGTCAGTCCTGGGGGTGATGGGTCTGGGGTCAGGGTCAGTCCTGGGGGTGAGGGGGCTGGGGTCAGGCTCAGTCCTGGGGTTGAGGGGGCTGGGGTCAGGGCCAGTCCTGGGGTCAGGGTCAGTACTGGGGGTGAGAGGGCTGGGGTCAGGGTCAGTCCTGGGGGTGAGGGGGTGAGAACAGGGTCAGTATTGGGGGTGAGGGGGCTGGGGTTAGGTTCAGTCCTGGGGGTCAGGGCCAGTCCTGGGGTCAGGTTCAGTCCTGGGGGTGAGGGGGCTGGGGTCAGGCCCGGTCAGGGGGCTGGGGTCAGGGTCAGTCCTGGGGATGAGGGGGTGAGAGTCAGGGCCAGTCCTGGGGGTGAGGGGGCTGGGGTCAGGGCCAGTCCTGGGGGTGAGGGGGCTGGGGTCAGGGCCAGTCCTGACGGTGAGGGGCTGGGGTCAGGGCCAGTCCTGGGGGTGAGGGGGCTGGGGTCTGGGCCAGTCCTGGGGGTGAGGGGGCTGGGGTCAGGGCCAGTCCTGGGGGTGATGGGGCTGGGGTCAGGGTCACTCCTGGGGCTGAGGGGGCTGGGGTCAGGGCCAGTCCTCGGGGTGAGGGGGTGAGAGTCAGGGCCAGTCCTGGGGGTGAGGGGCTGGGGTCAGGGCCAGTCCTGGGGGTGAGGGTGCTGGGGTCAGGGTCAGTCCTGGGCGTGAGGGGGCTGGGGTCTGGGCCAGTCCTGGGGTTGAGGGGGCTGGGGTCAGGGCCAGTCCTGGGGGTGATGGGGCTGGGGTCAGGGTCAGTCCTGGGGCTGAGGGGGCTGGGGTCAGGGCCAGTCCTGGGGTCAAGGTCAGTCCTGGGGGTGAGGGGCTGGGGTCAGGGCCAGTCCTGGGGGTGAGGGGGCTGGGGTCAGGGTCAGTCCTGGGGGTGAGGGGGCTGGGGTCAGGGCCAGTCCTGGGGGTGAGGGGGCTGGGGTCAGGGCCAGTCCTGGGGGTGATGGGGCTGGGGTCAGGGTCAGTCCTGGGCGTGAGGGGGTGAGAGTCAGGGTCAGTCCTGGGGGTGAGGGGCTGGGGTCAGGGCCAGTCCTGGGGCTGAGGGGGCTGGGGTCACGGTCAGTCCTAGGGGTGAGGGGGCTGGGGTCAGGGCCAGTCCTGGGGGTGAGGGGGCTGGGGTCATGGTCAGTCCTGGGGGTGAGGGGGCTGGGGTCAGGGCCAGTCCTGGGGTCAGGGGGCTGGGGTAAGGGTCAGTCCTGGGGGTGAGGGGATGAGAGTCAGTGTCAGTCCTGGGTGTGAGGGGGTGAGAGTCAGGGACAGTCCTGGGGGTGAGGGGGCTGGGGTCAGGGTCAGTACTGGGGGTGAGGGGGTGAGAGTCAGGGACAGTCCTGGGGGTGAGGGGGCTGGGGTCAGGGTCAGTCCTGGGGGTGAGGGGGCTGTGGTCAGGGTCAGTACTGGGGGTGAGGGGGTGAGAGTCAGGGTCTGTCCTGGGGGTGAGGGGTTGAGAGTCAGGGTCAGACCTGGGGGTGAGGGGTTGAGAGTCAGGGTCAGTCCTGGGGTTGAGGGGGCTGGGGTCAGAGCCAGTCCTGGGGTCAGGGTCAGTCCTGGGGGTGAGGGGGTGAGAGTCAGGGTCAGTCCTGCGGGTGAGGGGGCTGGGGTCAGTGCCAGTCCTGGGGGTGAGGGGACTGGGGTCAGGACCAGTCCTGGGGTCAGGGTCAGTCCTGGGGGTGAGGGGGCTGGGGTCAGGGTCAGTCCTGGGGTGAGGGGGTGAGAGTCAGGGGCAGTCCTGGGGGTGAGGGGGCTGGGGTCAGGGTCAGTCCTGGGGTTGAGGGGGCTGGGGTCAGGGCCAGTCCTGGGGGTGAGGGGATGAGAACAGGGTCAGTACTGGGGGTGAGGGAGCTGGGGTCAGGGTCAGTCCTGGGGGTCAGGGCCAGTCCTGGGGTCAGGGCCAGTCCTGGGGGTGAGGGGGCTGGGGGTCAGGGTCAGTACTGGGGGTGAGGGGGCTGGGGTCAGGGTCAGTCCTGGGGGTGAGGGGGCTGGGTTCAGGGTCAGTCCTGGGGGTGAGGGGGCTGGGGTCAGGGTCAGTACTGGGGGTGAGGGGGCTGGGGTTAGGGTCAGTCCAGGGGGTCAGGGCCAGTCCTGGGGTCAGGGCCAGTCCTGGGGGTGAGGGGGCTGGGGGTCAGGGTCAGTACTGGGGGTGAGGGGGCTGGGGTCAGTGTCAGTCCTGGGGGTGAGGGGGCTGGGGTCAGGGTCAGTCCTGGGGGTGAGGGGCTGGGATCAGGGTCAGTCCTGGGGTTGAGGGGGCTGGGGTCAGGGCCAGTCCTGGGGGTGAGGGGGTGAGAATCAGGGTCAGTCCTGGGGGTGAGGGGGTGAGAGTCAGGGTCAGTCCTGGGGGTGAGGGGTTGAGAGTCAGGGTCAGTCCTGGGGTTGAGGGGGCTGGGGTCAGGGCCAGTCCTGGGGTCAGGGTCAGTCCTGGGGGTGAGGGGGTGAGAGTCAGGGTCAGTCCTGGGGGTAAGGGGGCTGGGGTCAGGGCCAGTCCTGGGGGTGAGGGGGCTGGGGTCAGAGCCAGTCCTGGGGGTGAGGGGTTGAGAGTCAGGGTCAGTCCTGGGGGTGAGGGGGCTGGGGTCAGGGCCAGTCCTGGGGTCAGGGTCAGTCCTGGGGGTGAGGGGGTGAGAGTCAGGGTCAGTTCTGGGGGTGAGGGGGCTGGGGTCAGGGCCAGTCCTGGGGGTGAGGGGGCTGGGGTCAGGGCCAGTCCTGGGGTCAGGGTCAGTCCTGGGGGTGAGGGTGCTGGGGTCAGGGTCAGTCCTGGGGTGAGGGAGTGAGAGTCAGGGTCAGTCCTGGGGGTGAGGCTGCTGGGGTCAGGGTCAGTCCTGGGGGTGAGGGGGCTGGGGTCAGGGTCAGTCCTGGGGGTAAGGGGGTGAGAGTCAGGGTCAGTCCTGGGGGTGAGGGGGTGAGAGTCAGGGTCAGTCCTGGGGGTGAGGGGTGGAGAGTCAGGGACAGTCCTGGGGGTGAGGGGGCTGTGGTCAGGGTCAGTCCTGGGGGTGAGGGGGCTGGGGTCAGGGTCAGTACTGGGGGTGAGGGGGCTGAGAGTCAGGCTCAGTCCTGGGGGTGAGGGGTTGAGAGTCAGGGTCATCCTGGGGGTGAGGGGTTGAGAGTCAGGGTCAGTCCTGGGGTTGAGGGGGCTGGGGTCAGAGCCAGTCCTGGGGTCAGGGTCAGTCCTGGGGGTGATGGGTCTGGGGTCAGGGTCAGTCCTGGGGGTGAGGGGGCTGGGGTCAGGCTCAGTCCTGGGGTTGAGGGGGCTGGGGTCAGGGCCAGTCCTGGGGTCAGGGTCAGTACTGGGGGTGAGGGGGCTGGGGTCAGGGTCAGTCCTGGGGGTGAGGGGGTGAGAACAGGGTCAGTATTGGGGGTGAGGGGGCTGGGGTTAGGTTCAGTCCTGGGGGTCAGGGCCAGTCCTGGGGTCAGGTTCAGTCCTGGGGGTGAGGGGGCTTGGGTCAGGCCCGGTCAGGGGGCTGGGGTCAGGGTCAGTCCTGGGGATGAGGGGGTGAGAGTCAGGGCCAGTCCTGGGGGTGAGGGGGCTGGGGTCAGGGTCAGTCCTGGGGGTGAGGGGGCTGGGGTCAGGGCCAGTCCTGACGGTGAGGGGCTGGGGTCAGGGCCAGTCCTGGGGGTGAGGGGGCTGGGGTCAGGGCCAGTCCTGGGGGTGAGGGGGTGAGAGTCAGGGTCAGTCCTGGGGGTGAGGGGCTGGGGTCAGTGTCAGTCCTGGGGGTGAGGGGGCTGGGGTCAGGGCCAGTCCTGGGGGTGAGGGGGCTGGGGTCAGGGCCAGTCCTGGGGGTGAGGGGGTGAGAGTCGGGGTCAGTCCTGGGGGTGAGGGGCTGGGGGCAGGGCCAGTCCTGGGGTGAGGGGGCTGGGGTCAGGGTCAGTCCTGGGGGTGATGGGGCTGGGGTCAGGGTCAGTACTGGGGGTGAGGGGGCTGGGGTCAGGGCGAGTCCTGGGGTCAGGGGGCTGGGGTCAGGGTCAGTCCTGGGGGTGAGGGGGTGAGAGTCAGGTCAGTACTGCGGGTGAGGGGGTGAGAGTCAGGGTCAGTCCTGGGGGTGAGGGGTTGAGAGTCAGGGTCAGTCCTGGGGGTGAGGGGTTGAGAGTCAGGGTCAGTCCTGGGGTTGAGGGTGCTGGGGTCAGAGCCAGTCCTGGGGTCAGGGTCAGTCCTGGGGGTGAGAGTCAGGGGCAGTCCTGGGGGAGAGGGGGCTGGGGTGAGGGCCAGTCCTGGGGGTGAGGTGGCTGGGGTCAGGGCCAGTCCTGGGGTCAGGGGCAGTCCTGGGGGTGAGGGGGCTGGGGTCAGGGTCAGTCCTGGGGGTGAGGGGGTTGGGGTCAGGGTCAGTCCTGGGGGTGAGGGGGCTGGGGTCAGGGCCAGTCCTGGGGTCAGGGTCAGTACTGGGGGTGAGGGGGCTGCTGTCAGGGTCAGTCCTGGGGGTGAGGGGGTGAGAACAGGGTCAGTACTGGGGGTGAGGGGGCTGGGGTTAGGGTCAGTCCTGGGGGTCAGGGCCAGTCCTGGGGTCAGGGTCAGTCCTGGGGGTGAGGGGGCTGGGGTCAGGCCCAGTCCTGGGGTGAGGGGGCTGGGGTCAGGGTCAGTCCTGGGGGTGAGGGGGCTGAGGTCAGGGTCAGTACTGGGGGTGAGGGGGCTGGGGTCAGGGTCAGTCCTGGGGGTGAGGGGGCTGGAGTCAGGGTCAGTCCTGGGGGTGAGGGGGCTGGGGTCAGGGTCAGTCCTGGGGGTGAGGGGCTGAGAGTCAGGGTCAGTCCTGTGGGTGAGGGGGCTGGGGTCAGGGTCAGTACTGGGGGTGAGGGGGCTGAGGTCAGGGTCAGTACTGGGGGTGAGGGGGCTGGGGTCAGGGTCAGTCCTGGGGGTGAGGGGGCTGGGTTCAGGGTCAGTCCTGGGGCTGAGGGGGCTGGGGTTAGGGTCAGTCCTGGGGTGAGGGGGCTGGGGTCAGGGTCAGTACTGGGGGTGAGGGGGCTTGGGGTTAGGGTCAGTCCCTGGGTCAGGGCCAGTCCTGGGGGTGAGGGGGTGAGTGTCAGGGTCAGTCCTGGGGGTGAGGGGTTGAGAGTCAGGGTCAGTCCTGGGGGTGAGGGGTTGAGAGTCAGGGTCAGTCCTGGGATTGAGGGGGCTGGGGTCAGAGACAGTCCTGTGGTCAGGGTCAGTCCTGGGGGTGAGAGTCAGGGTCAGTCCTGGGGGTGAGGGGGCTGGGGTCAGGATCAGTACTGGGGGTGAGGGGGCTGGGGTTAGGGTCAGTCCTGGGGGTCAGGGCCAGTCCTGGGGTCAGGGTCAGTCCTGGGGGTGAGGGGGCTGGGGTCAGGGTCAGTACTGGGGGTGAGGGGGCTGGGGTCAGCGTCAGTCCTGGGGGTCAGGGGGCTGGGGTCGGGGTCAGTACTGGGGGTGAGGGGGCTGGGGTCAGCGTCAGTCCTGGGGGTGAGGGGGCTGGGGTGAGTATCAGTCCTGGGGGTGAGGGGGTGAGAGTCAGGGCCAGTCCTCGGGGTGAGGGGGCTGGGGTCAGGGCCAGTCCTGGGGGTGAGGGGGCTGGGGTCAGGGCCAGTCCTGGGGGTGAGGGGGCTGAGGTCAGGGTCAGTAATGGGGGTGAGGGGGCTGGGGTCAGGGTCAGTCCTGGGGGTGAGGGGGCTGGGGTCAGGGTCAGTCCTGGGGGTGAGGGGGCTGGGGTTGGGGTCAGTCCTGGGGTGAGGGGGCTGGGGTCAGGGTCAGTTCTGGGGGTGAGGGGGCTGGGGTCAGGGCCAGTCCTGGGGTGAGGGTGTGAGAGTCAGGGTCAGTCCTGGGGGTGACGGGGCTGGGGTCAGGGCCAGTCCTGGGGGTGAGGGGGTGAGAGTCAGGGTCAGTCCTGGGGGTGAGGGGGCTGGGATCAGGGTCAGTCCTGGGGTGAGGGGGCTGAGAGTCAGGGTCAGTCCTGGGGTTGAGGGGGTGAGAGTCAGGGTCAGTCCTGGGGGTGAGGGGGTGAGAGTCAGGGTCAGTCCTGGGGGTGAGGGGGCTGGGGAAAGGGCCAGTCCTGGGGGTGAGGGAGCTGGGGTCAGGGCCAGTCCTGGGGTCAGGGTCAGTCCTGGGGGTGAGGGGGCTGGGGTCAGGGTCAGTCCTGGGGTGAGGGGTGAGAGTCAGGGTCAGTCCTGTGGGTGAGGGGGCTGGGGTCAGGGTCAGTCCTGGGGGTGAGGGGGCTGGGGTCAGTGCCAGTCCTGGGGGTCAGGGCCAGTCCTGGGGTCAGGGTCATTCCTGGGGGTGAGGGGGCTGGGGTCAGGCCCAGTCCTGGGGTGAGGGGGCTGGGGTCAGGGTCAGTCCTGGGGGTGAGGGGGCTGAGGTCAGGGTCAGTACTGGGGGTGAGGGGGCTGTGGTCAGGGCCAGTCCTGGGGGTGAGGGGGCTGGAGTCAGGGTCAGTCCTGGGGGTGAGGGGGCTGGGGTCAGGGTCAGTCCTGGGGGTGAGGGGGCTGGAGTCAGGGTCAGTCCTGGGGGTGAGGGGGCTGGGGTCAGGGTCAGTCCTGGGGGTGAGGGGGTGAGAGTCAGGGTCAGTCCTGTGGGTGAGGGGGCTGGGGTCAGGGTCAGTACTGGGGGTGAGGGGGCTGAGGTCAGGGTCAGTCCTGGGGGTGAGGGGGCTGGAGTCAGGGTCTGTCCTGGGGGTGAGGGGGCTGGGTTCAGGGTCAGTCCTGGGGGTGAGGGGGCTGGGGTTAGGGTCAGTCCTGGGGTGAGGGGGCTGGGGTCAGGGTCAGTACTGGGGGTGAGGGGGCTTGGGGTTAGGGTCAGTCCTGGGGTCAGGGCCAGTCCTGGGGGTGAGGGGGCTGGGGTCAGGGCCAGTCCTGGGGGTGGGGGGGTGAGTGTCAGGGTCAGTCCTGGGGGTGAGGGGCTGGGGTCAGGGTCAGTCCTGGGGGTGAGGGGGTGAGAGTCAGGGTCAGTCTGGGGTTGAGGGGGCTGGGGTCATGGGGTAGGGTCAGTCCTGGGGGTGAGGGGGGGGTGGGGTCAGGTCTCATGGGGGTGAGGGGCTGGGTCAGGGGTCAGTCCTGGGGTGAGGGGGCTGGGGTCAGGGTCAGTCTGGGGGGAGGGGCTGGGTCAGGGTCAGTCCTGGGGTGAGGGGGCTGGGTCAGGGTCAGTCCTGGGGGTGAGGGGGCTGAGGGTCAGGGTCAGTCCTGGGGGTGAGGGGGTGGGGTCAGGGCAGTCTGGGGGTGAGGGGGTGAGAGTCAGGGTCAGTCCTGGGGGTGAGGGGGCTGGGGTCAGGGTCAGTCTGGGGTGAGGGGGCTGGGTCAGGGTCAGTCCTGGGGGTGAGGGGGGTGGTGGTTAGGGTCAGTCCTGGGGGTGAGGGGGAGGGGTAAGGGCAGGTCCTGGGGTGAGGGGGTGAGAGTCAGGGTCAGTCCTGGGGTTGAGGGGCTGAGAGTCAGGGTCAGTCCTGGGGGTGAGGGGGTGAGAGTCAGGGTCAGTCCTGGGGGTGAGGGGGTGAGAGTCAGTGTCAGTCCTGGGGGTGAGGGGGCTGGGGTCAGAGCCAGTCCTGGGGGTGAGGGGGCTGGGGTCAGGACCAGTCCTGGGGGTGAGGGGGTGAGAGTCAGTGTCAGTCCTGGGGGTGAGGGGGCTGGGGTCAGAGCCAGTCCTGGGGGTGAGGGGGCTGGGGTCAGGACCAGTCCTGGGGGTGAGGGGGTGAGAATCAGGGTCAGTCCTGGGAGTGAGGGGCTGGGGTCAGGGCCAGTCCTGGGGGTGAGGGGCTGGGGTCAGGGCCAGTCCTGGGTGTGAGGGGGCTGGGGTCAGGGCCAGTCCTGGGGGTGAGGGGACTGGGGTCAGGGTCAGTCCTGGGGGTGAGGGTGCTGGGGTCAGGGCCAGTCCTGGGGGTGAGGGGGTGAGAGTCAGGGTCAGTCCTGGGGGTGACGGGCTGGGGTCAGGGCCAGTCCTGGGGGTGAGGGGGCTGGGGTCAGGGTCAGTCCTGGGGGTGAGGGGGCTGGGGTCAGGGCCAGTCCTGGGGGTGAGGGGCTGGGGTCAGGGCCAGTCCTGGGGGTGAGGGGCTGGGGTCAGGGCCAGTCCTGGGGGTGAGGGGCTGGGGTCAGGGCCAGTCCTGGGGGTGAGGGGGCTGGGGTCAGGGTCAGTCCTGGGGGTGAGGGGCTGGGGTCAGGGCCAGTCCTGGGGGTGAGGGGGCTGAGGTCAGGGCCAGTCCTGGGGGTGAGAATCAGGGTCAGTCCTGGGGGTGAGGGGGTGAGAGTCAGGGACAGTCCTGGGGGTGAGGGGGCTGGGGTCAGGGTCAGTCCTGGGGGTGAGGGGGCTGGGGTCAGGGTCAGTACTGTGGGTGAGGGGGCTGGTGTCAGGGTCAGTCCTTGGGGTGAAGGGGCTGGTGTCAGGGCCAGTCCTGGGGGTGAGTGGGCTGGGGTCAGGGTTAGTACTGGGGGTGAGGGGGCTGGGGTCAGGGCCAGTCCTGGGCGTGAGGGGGCTGGTGTCAGGGTTAGTACTGGGGGTGAGGGGGCTGGGGTCAGGGTCAGTCCTGGGGGTGAGGGGGCTGTGGTCTGGGTCAGTCCTGGGGGTGAGGGGGCTGGGGTCAGGGTTAGTACTGGGGGTGAGGGAGCTGGGGTCAGTGTCAGTCCTGGGGGTGAGGGGTCTGGGGTCAGGGTTAGTACTGGGGGTGAGGGGCTGGGGTCAGGGTCAGTTCTGGGGGTGAAGGGGCTGGTGTCAGGGCCAGTCCTGGGGGTGAGGGGGCTGGGGTCAGGGTCAGTCCTGGGGGTGAGGGGGCTGGGGTCAGGGTCAGTACTGGGGGTGAGGGGGCTGGGGTCAGGGTCAGTCCTGGGGTTGAGGGGGCTGGGGTCACGGCCAGTCCTGGGGGTGAATAGGGTGAGAGTCAGGTTCAGTCCTGGGGGTGAGGGGGTGAGAGTCAGGGTCAGTCCTGGGGGTGAGGGGGCTGGGGTCAGAGCCAGTTCTGCTCTCTTGGCCGGCCTCCCATTCTCCAGCCTCCGCAAACTTGAACTCATCTAAAACTTTACTGCCCGTATCCTAACTCGCACGAAGTCCCGTTCACCCATCACACCTGTGCTCGCTGACCTACATTGGCTCCCGGTCCAGCAACGCCTCAACATTAAAATTCTTATCCTTGTTTTCAAATCGCTCCATGGCCTCTCCCCTCCCTATCTCTGTAATCTGCTCCAGCCCTACAACCCTCCGAGATATATGTGCTCCTCCAATTCTGGCCTCTTGAACATCCCCGATTTTCTTTGCCACATCTACTCCCAACCTTCAACCCCTGGGCTACACCACTCCCAACCTTCAACCCCTGGACTACACCACTCCCAACCTTCAACCCCTGGGCTACACCACTCCCAACCTTCAACCCCTGGGCTACACCACTCCCAACCTTCAACCCCTGGACGACACCACTCCCAACCTTCAACCCCTGGGCTGCACCACTCCCAACCTTCAACCCCTGGGCTACACCACTCCCAACCTTCAACCCCTGGACTACACCACTCCCAACCTTCAACCCCTGGACTACACCACTCCCAACCTTCAACCCCTGGGCTACACCACTCGCAAACTTCAACCCCTGGGCTACACCACTCGCAACCTGCAACCCCTGGGCTACACCACTCCCAACTTTCAACCCCTGGGCTACACCACTCCCAACCTTCAACCCCTGGACTTCACCACTCCCAACCTTCAACCCCTGGACTACACCACTCCCAACCTTCAACCCCTGGGCTACACCACTCCCAACCTTCAACCCCTGGGCTACACCACTCCCAACCTTCAACCCCTGGGCTACACCACTCCCAACCTTCAACCCCTGGGCTACACCACTCCCAACCTTCAACCCCTGGGCTACACCACTCCCAACCTTCAACCCCTGGGCTACACCACTCCCAACCTTCAACCCCTGGGCTACACCACTCCCAACCTTCAACCCCTGGGCTACACCACTCCCAACCTTCAACCCCTGGACTACACCACTCCCAACCTTCAACCCCTGGACTACACCACTCCCAACCTTCAACCCCTGGGCTACACCACTCGAAACCTTCAACCCCTGGGCTACACCACTCCCAACCTTCAACCCCTGGACTACACCACTCCCAACCTTCAACCCCTGGACTGCACCACTCCCAACCTTCAACCCCTGGACTACACCACTCCCAACCTTCAACCCCTGGACTACACCACTCCCAACCTTCAACCCCTGGGCTACACCACTCCCAACCTTCAACCCCTGGGCTACACCACTCCCAACCTTCAACCCCTGGACTTCACCACTCCCAACCTTCAACCCCTGGGCTACACCACTCCCAACCTTCAACCCCTGGGCTACACCACTCGCAACCTTCAACCCCTGGGCTACACCACTCCCAACCTTTCTCCAGTCCAAGTAACACACATTTACCCCAAGTCTTTGTTTCCTGTTCATCAACCAATTTTCAATCCACACTACTACCTTTGGTCTTGTACTACCCGCGTGAACTTTCCTCAGAAATCTAACATGTGCTGTATATAATGGTACTGTATAGAGCTATGTGTGCATATACATACACATATATATATATCATACCATATATAAACTGGCCTAGTGTTTCCGCTTGTTTGCAGTGCCCCTGAAATTAGCCAATTCAGTATCAAATATTGCGAAATTTTAAGCACGTTACGTCGCGTGTCCATCGAGTTTCCGTGATCTTTAACAGTAGTTTAAAAAACATCTAGTCCAGATGGAACGCTTCTTAGGTTCCTGAAAGAAGCAAAGGTAGAAATAGCAGAGGCATTGGTCACAATCTTTCAATCCTCATTGGATATAGGAGTAGTGCCGGAGGACTGCAGGGTTGCTAATGTTATACCACTATTCAAGAAAAGGGAGAGGGATAACCCAGGAAACTACAAGCCAGCCAGCTTAACATCGGTGGTGGGGAAGATATTGGAAACCACTATCAGGGACAAAATAAACTTTCATTTGGAAAGGCATGGGTTAATGATGGAGAGCCAGCATGGATTTGTTAAAGGCAAAACTTGTTTGAATTCTTTGAGGTTATATAGAAAGTTGATCAAAGTAATTTCTTTTTATTCGTTCCTGGGCTGTGGGCGTCGATGCCAAGGCCAGCATTTATTGCCCATCCGTAATTGCCCTTGAAAAGGTGGTGGTGACCTGCCTTCTTGAACCGCTGCAGTCCGTGAGGTGTCGTTGCTCCCACAGTGCTGTTAGGGAGGGAGTTCCAGGATTTTGACCCAGCGACGATGAAGGAGCGGCAATATATTCAGGATTGTGTGTGACTTGGAGGTGGTGGTGTTCCCATGCACCTGCTGCTCTTGTCCTTCTAGGTGGAAGAGGTCGCGGGTTTGGGAGGTGCTGTCGAAGAAGCCTTGGCGAGTTGCTGCAGTGCAGCTTGTAGATGGTACACACTGCAGCCACGGTACGCCGGTGATGGAGGCAGTGAATGTTTAAGGTGGTGGATGGGGTGCCAATCAAGCGAGCTGCTTTGTCCTGGATGGTGTTGAGCTTCTTGAGTGTTGTTGGAGCTGCACTCATCCAGGCAAGTGGAGAGTATTCCATCACACTCCTAATTTATGCCTTGTAGATGATGGAAAGGCTTTGGGGAGTCAGGAGGTGAGACACTCACCGCAGAATACTAGCCTCTGACCTGCTCTTGTTGCCACAGTATTTATGTGGCTGGTCCAGTTAAGTTTCTGGTCAATGGTGACCCCCAGGATGTTGATGGTGGGGGATTCGGCAATGGTAATGCCATTGAATGTCATGGGGCGGTGGTTAGACTCTCTCTTGTTGGCGATAGTCATTGCCTGGCACCTGTGTGGTGCGAATGTTACCTGACACTTATCAGCCCAAGTCTGTATGTCAGCCAGGTCTTGTTGCATGCAGGCATGGACTGCTTCATTATCTGAGGAGCTGTGAATGGCGCTGAACACTGTGCAGTCATCAGCGAACATCCCTACTTCTGACCTTATGTTGGAGGGAAGGTCATTGGTAAAGCAGCTGAAGATGGTTGGGCCTAGGACACTGCCCTGAGGAACTCCTGCAGCGATGTCCTGGGGCTGTGATGATTGACCTCCAGCAACCACAACCATCTTCCTTTGTGCTCGGTATGACTCCAGCCAGTGGAGAGTTTTCCCCCTGATTCCCATTGACTTCAGTTTTACTAGGGCTCCTTGATGCCACACTCGGTCAAATGCTGCCTTGATGTCAAGGGCAGTAACTCTCACCTCACCTCTGGAATTCAGCTCTTTTGTCCATGTTTGGACCAAGGCTGTAATGAGGTCGGGCACCAAGTGGTCTTGGCGGCACCCAAACTGAGCATCGGTGAGCAGATTATTGGTGAGTAAGTGCAGCTTGATAGCACTGTCGATGACACCTTCCATCACTTTGCTAATGATTGAGAGTAGACTGACGGGGCGGTAATTGGCTGGATTAGATTTGTCCTGCTTTTTGTGGACAGGACATACCTGGGCAGTTTTCCACATTGTTGGGTAGAAGCCAGTGTTGTAGCTGTACTGGAACAGCTTGACCAGAGGCGCAGCTAGTTCTGGAGAACAAATCTTCAGCACGACAGCCGGGATATTGTTGGGGCCCACAGCCTTTGCTGTATCTAGTGCACTCAGCCGTTTCTTGATATCACGTGGAGTGAATCGAATTGGCTGAAGACTGGCTTCTGTAATGGTGGGGACCTCAGGAGTAGGCCGAGATGGATCATCCACTCGGCACTTCTGGCTGAAGATGGTTGCAAACGCTTCAGCCTTGTCTTTTCCACCCGCGTGCTGGGCTCCGCCATCACTGAGAATGGGGATATTCATGGAGCCTCCTCCTGTTAGATGTTTAATGGTTCACCACCATTCACGACTAGATGTGGCAGGACTGCAGAGCTTTGATCTGATCCGTTGATTGTGGGATCGCTTAGCCCTGTCTATAGCATGCTGCTTCCGCTGTTTAGCATGCATGTAATCCTGTGTTGTAGCTTCACCAGGATGGCACCTCATTTTTAGGTGCGCCTGGTGCTGCTCCTGGCTCTTCTGCACTCATTTAACCAGGGTTGGTCCCCTTGCTTGATGGTAATGGTAGAGTGAGGGATATGCCAAGCCATGAGGTTACAGATTGTGGTGGAATACAATTCTGCTGCTGCTGATGGCCCACGGCGCCTCATGGATGCCAAGTTTCGATCTGCTAGATCTGTTGTGAATCTATCCCATTTAACACGGTGGTAGTGCCACACAACACGATGGAGGGTGTCCTCAGTGTGAAGACGGGACTTCGTCTCCACAAGGACTGTGCGGTGGTCACTGCTTCCAATACTGTCATGGTAGATTGGTGAGGACGAGGTCAAGTAGGTTTTTCCTTTGTGTTGGTTCTCTCATCACCTGTCGCAGGCCCAGACTGGCAGTTATGTCCTTCAGCACTCGGCCAGCTTGCTCAGCAGTGGTGCTACCGAGCCACTCTTGGTGATGGACATTGACACCCCCCACCCAGAGTACATTCTCTGTCCTTGCTACTCTCAGTGCTTCTTCCAATTGGTGGTCAACATGGAGGAGTACTGATTCATCAGCTGAGGGAGGGCGGTAGGTGGTTGTTCTTTCTTTTCGTGTCTTCTCGCTGTTCCCTTTTTGGGGAACAGTGTGAAGTAGTGGAAGGATTTTCAGGCTGATTAACAGTCTGACTGGCCGCGTTAAGCTCTTTCCATGGCCGTAACCATCTTATAGCCGATAGGGTGGTTAGTCCTATACGGCATGAGGGTTTTATGGGCTCCCACAACCCATACGATGAGGAGGGGCCACCCACACCCACCGGATGTGAGTGTCCCGCTGGATGTCAACCCAGAATTTCGAGCCGGAGCTCCGACTTCACTGGCCGGGTCTGTCGGGAGTGGGGTTTCAACCCTGCACCTTCTGGCCCAGAGCCAGGAATGCTACCACTGTGCCAAAGGCTCATTCCCTGGCGGTAGGTGGTAATCAGCAGGTTTCCTTGCCCTTGCTTGACCTGAAGCCATGAGATTTCATGGGGTCCAGAGTCAGTGTTGACTGTATACCACTGTGCCGTCACCCCTGGTGGGTCTGTCCTGCCGGTGGAACAGGACATACCCAGGGATGGTGATGGAGGAGTTTGGGACATTGGCTGAAAGGTATGATTCTGTGAGCATGACTATGTCAGGCTGTTGCTTGACTAGTCTGTGGGACAGCTCTCCCAATTTTGGCACAAGTCCCCAGATGTTGGTGAGGAGGACTTTGCAGGGTGGACTGGGCTGGGTGTGCCGTTGTTGTGTCCGTAGCCGGTGCCGAGGTCGATGCCGGATGCTCCGTCCGGTTTCATTCTTTTTATTGTGTTTCGTAGCAGTTTTGTACAACTGAGTGACTTGCTGGGCCATTTCAGAGGGCAATTAAGAGTCAACCACATTGCTGTGGGTCTAGAGTCACATATAGGCCAGACCAGGTAAGGACGGCAGATTTCCTTCCCTAAAGGACATTAGTGAACCAGATGGGTTTTTACGACAATCTGGTAGTTTCATGGTCACCATTACTGATACGAGCTTTTTATTCCAGATTTATTTAATTAACTGAATTTAAATTCCCCAGCTGCCATGGTGGGATTTGAATTCACATCTTCAGCTGTGCAGTAGATGTTGTATATATGGACTTTGAGAAGGCATTGGACAAAGTGCCACACAAGAGGCTTATTAAGAAGATGGAAGCCTATGGAATTAAGGGGAAAGTGGCGGTCTGGATATGGAATTGGCTCACTGACAGGAAGCAAAGGGTGGTGGAGGATGGATTTTTTCAGACTGGGAGCTGGTTTGCAGTGGTGTTCCCCAAGGGTCAGTTTTGGGTCCATTACTCTTTGCAATTTTTATAAATGACCTAGACTCGGGTGTAGCAGTATTATAAAGTTTACAGATGATATGAAACTTGGCAAAGTAGTCGATAGTGATGAGGATAGTTATAGGCTTCAGGATGACATAGACAGGATGGTGAATTGAGTAGAAGTACAGCAGATAGAGTTCAATGCGGAGAAGTGTGAAGTGATGCACTTTGGAAGGACAAATATGGAAAGACGGTTTACTATAAATGGCACGATTTTGAAAAGTGTAGATGAGCAGAGAGACCTTGGTGTCCATATCCACAAATCCTTAAAGGTGGCAGGGCAAGTTGATGAGGTGGTTAAAAAGCATGTGGGTTACTTGAGTTTATAAATAGAGGAATAGAATATAAAAACAAAGAGATGATGCTAGAACTTTATAAATCACTGGTTAGGCCTCAGCTGGAGTATTGTGGACAGTTCTGGGAACCACACTTCAGGAAAGATGTAAAGACCTTAGAAAGGGTACAGAGGAGGTTTACCAGGATGTTACCAGGGATGAGGGACTTCAGTTATGAGGAGAGGTTGGAAGAGTTAGGACTGTTTTTCTTGGAACAGAGAAGGTGAAGAGGTCACCTAATAGAGGTTTTCAAGATGATGAGGGGTTTTGATAGAGTAAATAGAGAAAAACTATTCCCTCGATGAGTGGGTCAATAACCAGAGGTCATCGATTCAAAATCACTGGCAAAAGATCGAGAGGGGAAATGAGGAGAAATGTTTTCACTGAGAGTTGTGGGGATCTGGGACGCTCGACCTGAAAAGGTGGTGGAAGCTGATTCCATCAATAATTTTAAAGGGAGTTGGACGGGTTCTGGAGGATGGGGAACTGACAGGGTTACGGACAAAAGTGGGGATGTGGGACTGAGCACGACTGCTCTTTCAAAGAGGCAGCACAGGCACGACGGACCGAATGGCCTCCTTCTGTGCTGTAGGTTTCTATGATTTTATCGCGCTGGAAGCCAGCCATGCCCCAGATCGAAATAATGAGCATGACGAGTTTCCGCCGATTGTGTCCGTTTACAACTGTTCGAGGAAGCTCTTCAAATGAAGCTCGTTTTTTTAGGCGCAAAGGCACTAGGAGGCACGTTTTAAAAGTTTTTAAGTATTAAATAATAATTAATTGATGAAAAACTGATTAATGTACACCAGTGAAACTAGTAAATGGTTCTGTATAGTTTTTTTAAAGTTATTTTCAAGTATTTAAAATCAGGTTACTCACAGGTGGAGGACTGGACACTTATTAACAATGCCTGTTTTTAGTGATTAACCCATTTCCAGCTGTATTAATCAAACTGCACCAGGTTACCACTCTTCAATACATCAAGGGACACTTTTTAATGCAAGGGAAAAGAATAAACAATTGCACTGGTTCCTGGAAGATTTTACATTTGTTTCAGCGTAAACATGAACCATAACTTCACTTCATAAAACCAGCGCAAGATCAGGTGCAATTTGCGCCCAGCTTGCCGATTGCATCCAAAGTGGAAAGTCTACCCCCTGTATCTAAGTCATGTACACTGTACATCTCTTATATTAAAAATGCTGAGCGGGTTGCAACTTTCTATTCCAAAATCCATTGAAAATTCCTCTGCCAGACTCTGTTTAGGGTAAAATCCATTGTGATAGTTCCACCTGCAGCACCAGTTTTATCTCCTTGTGGTACTTTAAATGGTCATGTTCCATTATAAATCTATCACAGTGACATTAACTGGAAAACTAGGACAACACCCACCCTGGGAATGGGAATGGGAATGGCAATGTCTCTGTAGTGTTGGCTAAATGTGGTAATTACAGACAAAATACGATGTTCATGTGGCAAAGTGAATCATAAAATGAGCTCATGGCATTGCTCCCGTTGTCTTATTGTGACGGAGTCTTATGTTTTCAGACATCGGATAATCAAGCTCACAACAACAGGTTGTCACTCAAGACCTTTTATTAGCAGCACTGTAACCTACAGAAAGGCACCATTATGTCATTCTAGGGAACAGGTGTACAGTGGTCTCTGTGGCTAGCTTCTCGAGTCTGCGGACATGCAGGGTTTGTGAGCACCTTATGGAGGTAACTTGTTCACAAGAAACTAGCGATTGTCCCTGCACAATAGCAACCATGGGATTGTCTGTGCTTTGACCTCTCTGTTGTCACATATACTTACCAATTTCCCTTGCTTCAGCAAGTCCGTCACGGCCCCTTAGTACTGCTTCCCTTTACTCCATATAGCGGGTTGGAGAGTTGGAAGGACACACAGTAACAAAACTACAGGCACAGACATTACTCGTGATATCTGTTACTAAAAGTATACATGGAGACCTGACATAATGAGCGTTGTTATAAGCAGATGCAGACTCTGATCCTCGGCCATTTGACCAACCTGCCCCTGGAGACTGCTGACAGCCAAACTTCTTAATTTGGTACAAACATCCAATCATTTTCCAATCATAAGCAAAAAGCATGGTAGCATTAAGAATAAGAACCAGGCCAACAGAATCTGCCACTCACTGGCCTACATTGCTATCAAAGTACATATCGCTAGGAAGTCAGTTTTGCCACTGGTGTTGGCGATGGGTTGTTGGAGACAGGTGTTGGCAAGGGACATGGGCAGGGGGTGTTGGCAAGGGGCATTGGAGAATGGCCTGGGAGACGGATATTGACAAGGGACGATGGAGACAGTTGTGAGCAAGGGGTATTGGAGACAGGTGTGGGCGAGGGTGGTTGGAGACAGGTGTGGGCGAGGGCGTTAGAGACAGGTGTGGGCGAGGGGGGTTGGAGACTGGTGTGGGCGAGGGCGTTAGAGACAGGTGTGGGCGAGGGGCGTGGGCGAGGGGGGTTGGAGACAGGTGTGGGCGAGGGGTGTTGGAGACAGGTGTGGGCGAGGGGTGTTGGAGACAGGTGTGGGCGAGGGGTGTTGGAGACAGGTGTGGGAGAGAGGCGCAGGCGAGGGGGGTTGGAGACAGGTGTGGGCGAGGGGTGTTGGAGACAGGTGTGGGCGAGGGGTGTTGGAGACAGGTGTGGGCGAGGGGTGTTGGAGACAGGTGTGGGCGAGGGGTGTTGGAGACAGGTGTGGGCGAGGGGTGTTGGAGACAGGTGTGGGCGAGGGGTGTTGGAGACAGGTGTGGGCGAGGGGTGTTGGAGACAGGTGTGGGCGAGAGGCGCAGGCGAGGGGTGTTAGAGACAGGTGTGGGCGAGGGGCGCGGGCGAGGGTGGTTGGAGACAGGTGTGGGCGAGGGGGGTTGGAGACAGGTGTGGGCGAGGGGGGTTGGAGACGGGTGTGGGCGAGGGGTGTTGGAGATGGGTGTGGGCGAGGGGTGTTGGAGACAGGTGTGGGCGAGGGGTGTTGGAGACAGGTGTTGGCGAGGGGTGTTGGGGACAGGTGTGGGCGAGGGGGGTTGGAGACAGGTGTGGGCAAGGGGTGTTGGAGACAGGTGTGGGCGAGGGGTGTTGGAGACAGGTGTGGGCGAGGGGTGTTAGAGACAGGTGTTGGCGAGGGTTGTTGGGGACAGGTGTGGGCGAGGGGTGTTGGAGACAGGTGTGGGCTAGGGGTGTGGGCGAGGGTGGTTGGAGACAGGTGTGGGCAAGGGGGGTTGGGGACAGGTGTGGGCGAGGGGTGTTGGAGACAGGTGTGGGCTAGGGGTGTGGGCGAGGGGTGTTAGAGACAGGTGTGGGCGAGGGGCGCGGGCGAGAGTGGTTGGAGACAGGTGTGGGCGAGGGGGGTTGGCCCTTGGTTCTAGACTCCCCAGCCAAGGGAAACATTCTCCCAGCATCCACCCTATCAAGCCCTGTAATAATTTTGTATGCTTCAATGAGATCCCCCCTCATTCTTCTGAATTCAAGAGAATACAGGCCTAGTTTACTCAATCTCTTCTCATACGACAGTCCCACCATCCCAGGAATCAATCTCGTGAACCTTCGTTGCACTCCCTCTATGGCAAGTATATCCTTCCTTAGGTAAGGAGACCAAAATTGTACACAGTACTCCAGGTGTGGTCTCACCAAGGCCCTATATAATTGGAGTAAGACTTCTTTACTCCTGTACTCAAATCCTCTTGTAATGAAGGCCAGCATACCATTTGCCTTCCTAATGGTTTGCTGCACCTGCACATTCACTTTCAGTGACTCATGTACATGGACACCCAGATCCCTTTGAGCATCTGCATTCCCCAATCTTTCACCATTTAGGAAATACTCTGCCTTTCTGTTTTTTCTACCAAAGTGGATAACTTCACATTTATCCACATTATATTCCATCTGCCATGTTCTCGCCCACTCACTGAGCCTGTCGAGATCCCCTTGAAGCCTCTTCACATCCTCTTCACAACTGACGCTGCCACCTAGCTTTGTGTCATCAGCAAATTTGGAAATGTTACATTTAGTCCCTCATCCAAATCATTGATATAGATTGTGAATAGCTGGGGCCCAAGCACCGATCCTTGCGGTACCCCACTAGTCACAGCCTGCCATCCTGAAAAAGACTCGTTTATCCCTACTCTTTGTTTTCTGTCTGTTAACCAATTCTCAATCCATGCTAGTATATTACCCCCAATTCCATGTGCCCTAATTTTGTTCACCAACCTCTTGTGTGGGACCTTATCGAAGGCCTTCTGAAAATCCAGATACACCACATCTACCAGTTCCCCTTTGTCTACTCCACTAGTTACATCCTCAAAGAACTCCAATAGGTTTGTCAAACAGGATTTCCCTTTCATAAATCCATGTTGACTCTGCCCTATCTTACTATTAGTTTCTAAGTGCCCAGTTATTGCATCCTTTATAATAGATTCCAGCATTTTCCCAACTACTGATGTGAGGCTAACAGGTCTATAGTTCCCCGTTTTCTCTCTCCCTCCTTTCTTAAATAGCGAGGTTACATTTGCTATCCTCCAATCTGCAGGAACCGTTCCAGAATCTATAGAATTTTGGAAGATGACAACCAATGCGTCCACTATCCCAATGGCCACCTCTTTCAAAACCCTAGGATGTAGGTCATCCGGTCCTTGGGATTTATCGACTTTTAGTCCCATTAATTTTGCTAGTACTGTTTTTTTACTAATAATAATTTCTTTAAGTTCCTCATTCTCGCCACACCCTTGGTTTTCTCGTATTTCTGGGAGGTTTTTTGTGTCTCCCTCCGTGAAGACAGAAACAAAGTATTTATTTAATTTCTCAGCCATTTCCTCATTCACCATTATAAATTCTCCCGTCTGACTGTAATGGGCCTACATTTACCTTCGCCAGTCTTTTCCTTTTCACATACCTACAGAAATTTTTACAATCCGTTTTGATATTTTTCGCTAGTTTGTGCTCATATTCCATTTTCCCTTTCTTTATCAATTTCTTGGTCCCCCTTTGCTGATTTCTAAAAAGATCCCAATCCTCAGGCTGACCGCTTTTTCTGGCAACTTTATAAGCTTCCTCCTTTGACTTAATACTAGCTTTAATTTCTTTTGTTAGCCATGGTTGGATCACTTTTCTTTTGGGTTTTTATGCCTGAGAGGAATATATGTTTGTTTCAAACAGGTGTTGGCAAGGGGTGTGGGCGAGGGGTGTTGGGGACAGGTGTGAGCGAGGGATGTTGGAGGTAGGTGTTGGCGAGGGGTGTTGGGGACAGGTGTGAGTGAGGTGTGTTGGAGACAGGTGTGGGCGAGGGGTGTTGGTGAGGGGTGTGGGCGAGGGGCGTTGGAGACAGGTGTGGGCAACGGGCGAGGGGTGTAGGCGAGGGCTGTGGGCGAGGGGGACGGGCAAGGGATGTGGGTGATGGGCGAGGGGGACGGGCGAGGGGTGTGGGCAAGGGGTGTTGGGGACAGGTGTGGGCGAGGGGTGTGGGCGAGGGGTGTTGGGCTGTGGGCGAGGGTGTGGGCGAGAGGTGTTGGGGACAGGTGTGGGTGAGGGGTGTTGGGGACAGGTGTAGGCGAGGGGTGTTGGGCTGTGGGCGAGGGTGTGGGCAAGAGGTGTTGGGGACAGGTGTGGGCGAGGGGTGTTGGGGACAGGTGTGGGCGAGGGGTGTTGGCGAGAGGTGTTGATGACAGGTGTGGACGAGGGGTGTGGGCGAGGGGTGTTGGGGTGTGGGCGAGGGGTGTTGGGGTGTGGGCGAGGGGTGTTGGGGTGTGGGCGAGGGGTGTGGGCGAGGGGTGTGGGGGTGTGGGCGAGGGTGTTGGGGTGTGGGCGAGGGGTGTTGGGGTGTGGGCGAGGGGTGTTGGGGTGTGGGCGAGGGGTGTTGGGGTGTGGGCGAGGGGTTTGGGCGAGGGGTGTTGGGGTGTGGGCGACGGGTGTTGGGTGTGGGCGAGGGGTGTTGCGTTGTGGGCGAGGGGTGTTGGGGACAGGTGTGGGCGAGGGGTGTTGGGGTGTGGGCGAGAGGTGTTGATGACAGGTGTGGACGAGGGGTGTGGGCGAGGGGTGTTGGGGTGTGGGCGAGGGGTGTTGGGGTGTGGGCGAGGGGTGTTGGGGTGTGGGCGAGGGGTGTTGGGGTGTGGGCGAGGGGTGTGGGGGTGTGGGCGAGGGGTTGTTGGGGTGTGGGCGAGGGGTGTTGGGGTGTGGGCGAGGGGTGTTGGGGTGTGGGCGAGGGGTGTTGGGGTGTGGGCGAGGGGTTTGGGCGAGGGGTGTTGGGGTGTGGGCGACGGGTGTTGGGTGTGGGCGAGGGGTGTTGGGTGTGGGCGAGGGGTGTTGGGGTGTGAGCAAGGGGTGTTGGGTGTGGGCGAGGGGTGTGGGCGAGGGGTGTTGGGTGTGGGCGAGGGGTGTGGGCGAGGGGTGTTGGGTGTGGGCTAGGGGTGTTGGGTGTGGGCGAGGGGTGTGGGCGAGGGGTATTGGGTGTGGGCGAGGGGTGTTGCGTGTGGGCGAGGGGGTGGTGTGCGGTGTGGGCGAGGGGTGTTGGGTGTGGGCGAGGGGTGTTGGGTGTGGGCGAGGCGTGTGGGCGAGGGGTGTTGGGTGTGGGCGAGGGGTGTTGGGTGTGGGCGAGGGGTGTTGGGGTGTGGGCGAGGGGTGTTGGGTGTGGGCGAGGGGTGTTGGGTGTGGGCGAGGGGTGTTGGGTGTGGGCGAGGGGTGTGGGCGAGGGGTGTGGGCGAGGGGTGTTGGGTGTGGGCAAGGGGTGTGGGCGAGGGGTGTTGGGTGTGGGCGAGAGGTGTGGGCGAGGGGTGTTGGGTGTGGGCGAGGGGTGTGGGCGAGGGATGTCGGGGTGTGGGCGAGGGGTGTCGGGGTGTGGGCGAGGGGTGTCGGGGTGTGGGCGAGGGGTGTCGGGGTGTGGGCGAGGGGTGTTGGGCAAGGAGATTTGTACTTCCCAACCTCGCCTCATAGAAATTTCAGGACTTTATTGGAGGGGCAATGTTTTATTTAATTCCTCCACTTGCACTGACCCGATAATCCAGACCGACCCTCCCACTGACCCGATAATCCAGACCGACCCTCCCACTGACCCGATAATCCAGACCGACCCTCCCACTGACCCGATAATCCAGACCGACCCTCCCACTGACCCGATATTCCAGACCGACCCTCCCACTGACCCGATAATCCAGACCGACCCTCCCACTGACCCGATAATCCAGACTGACCCTCCCACTGACCCGATAATCCAGACCGACCCTCCCACTGACCCGATAATCCAGACCGACCCTCCCACTGACCCGATAATCCAGACCGACCCTCCCATTGACCCGATAATCCAGACCGACCCTCCCACTGACCCGATAATCCAGACCGACCCTCCCACTGACCCGATAATCCAGACCGACCCTCCCACTGACCCGATAATCCAGACCGACCCTCCCACTGACCCGATAATCCAGACCGACCCTCCCACTGACCCGATAATCCAGACCGACCCTCCCACTGACCCGATAATCCAGACCGACCCTCCCACTGACCCGATAATCCAGACCGACCCTCCCACTGACCCGATAATCCAGACCGACCCTCCCACTGACCCGATAATCCAGACCGACCCTCCCACTGACCCGATAATCCAGACCGACCCTCCCACTGACCCGATAATCCAGACCGACCCTCCCACTGACCCGATAATCCAGACCGACCCTCCCACTGACCCGATAATCCAGACCGAGCCGATAATCCAGACCGACCCTCCCACTGACCCGATAATCCAGACTGACCCGATAATCCAGACCGACCCTCCCACTGACCCGATAATCCAGACTGACCCGATAATCCAGACCGACCCTCCCACTGACCCGATAATCCAGACTGACCCTCCCACTGACCTGATAATCCAGACTGACCCGATAATCCAGGCCGACCCTCCCACTGACCCGATAATCCAGACTGACCCGATAATCCAGACCGACCCTCCCACTGACCCGATAATCCAGACTGAGCCTCCCACTAACCCGATAATCCAGACTGACCCGATAATCCAGACTGACCCGATAATCCAGACCGACCCTCCCATTGACCCGATAATCCAGACTGACCCGATAATCCAGACTGACCAGATAATCCAGACCGACCCTCCCACTGACCCGATAAACCAGACTGACCCTCCCACTGACCCGATAATCCAGACCGACCCGATAATCCAGATTGACCTGATAATCCAGACCGACCCTCCCATTGACCTGATAATCCAGACTGACCTGATAATCCAGACCGACCCTCCCACTGACCCGATAATCCAGACCGACCCGATAATCCAGACTGACCTGATAATCCAGACTGACCCTCCCACTGACCCGATAATCCAGACTGACCCGATAATCCAGACCGACCCTCCCACTGACCTGATAATCCAGACCGACCCGATAATCCAGACTGACCTGATAATCCAGACCGACCCTCCCATTGACCCGATAATCCAGACCGACCCTCCCACTGACCCGATAATCCAGACTGACCCTCCCATTGACCCGATAATCCAGACCGACCCTCCCACTGACCCGATAATCCAGACCGACCCTCCCACTGACCCGATAATCCAGACCGACCCTCCCACTGACCCGATAATCCAGACCGACCCTCCCACTGACCCGATAATCCAGACCGACCCTCCCACTGACCCGATAATCCAGACCGACCCTCCCACTGACCCGATAATCCAGACCGACCCTCCCACTGACCCGATAATCCAGACCGACCCTCCCACTGACCCGATAATCCAGACCGACCCTCCCACTGACCCGATAATCCAGACCGACCCTCCCACTGACCCGATAATCCAGACCGACCCTCCCACTGACCCGATAATCCAGACCGACCCTCCCACTGACCCGATAATCCAGACCGACCCTCCCACTGACCCGATAATCCAGACCGAGCCGATAATCCAGACCGACCCTCCCACTGACCCGATAATCCAGACCGACCCTCCCACTGACCCGATAATCCAGACCGACCCTCCCACTGACCCGATAATCCAGACCGACCCTCCCACTGACCCGATAATCCAGACTGAGCCTCCCACTGACCCGATAATCCAGACTGACCTGATAATCCAGACCGACCCTCCCATTGACCCGATAATCCAGACTGACCTGATAATCCAGACCGACCCTCTCACTGACCCGATAATCCAGACTGAGCCTCCCATTGACCCGATAATCCAGACTGACCCTCCCACTGACCCGATAATCCAGACTGACCCTCCCACTGACCCGATAATCCAGACCGACCCGATAATCCAGACCGACCCTCCCACTGACCCGATAATCCAGACCAACCCTCCCACTGACCCGATAATCCAGACTGACCCTCCCACTGACCCTCCCACTGAGGTAGTCTCCCTGCCTTTGTATCTTTTTACTCATTCTTGTGCTGCGGGCGTTACTGGCAGAGCTGTAGATTATTGCCCATCCCTCGTTCCCCTGAGAAGGAGGTGATGTAACTGAGTGGCTTGCTCGATCCCTTCAGACGGCAGTTAAGAGTCACCCGCATAGGTGTGAGATTGGAGTCACATGTAGGCCAGACCGAGGAAGGACGGCAGCTGTCCTTCCCTAAAGGACATCAGTGAACCAATTTGGTTTTCAGGACAATCCAACAGCTTCATGGTTACTTTTAATGATTCCAACTTTTTATTTCCTGATTTTATTTTTTTTAAATTGAATTCAACTTCTCAAAGTGCCCTGGTGGTATTTGAAGTCAGGTCATGTCACCGGACTAATAATCCCAAGAACATCAGTTCACATCTCCCCATGGCAGTTTAAGAATTTGAATTCAGTTTTAAAAATCTGGAAATAAAATTCTAATATCTCTACAAGTGACCATGAAGCTGTCAGATTGCCATAAAAACCCAGCTGGGATGAATGAGATCAACTGTGTTAGTGATGTGGTTGAGGGTTAGATATTGGCCCAGACACCGTGAGTACTCCCTGCTCTTCTTCAAGATAGTGCCTCAGGATCTTTTATGCCCTGCTGAGATTACAGATGGGGCCTGAGTTTAACGTCGCATCTGAAAGACAGTGCAGCACTCCCTCAGTACTGCACTCAGTGCACTACAGTACTCCGTGTCAGCCTAGAATTTGTACTGCGGAGTGCGACTCGAACCCACAACCTTCTGACTCAGAGGGGAGAGTGCTTCCCACTGAACCAAGGCTGTCGTTTGTGAGTTATTGTTGTATATAATACTTTACAGACACAGTACTGTATATACTATATAACATATAATATTTTATATATACTGTATATCTATATATTATTACATTTTGTATATGCTGCCAGATTTCATTGAAACGTCCTGTGGGGTTGTTCATTTTAAGTATGTTCACACCTACCTGTTAGGGTTTTCTGGTGACGCCTGTCACTTTTTTGATAGGATTTTCCCATTAATGTGACAGTGTGTCAAACTGGAATACTTTAAGACGCTGTGAGTCTGCCTGCAGTAGCAGGCACTGTCACCGGGTGTCACTGTGGAGCAGTGCTTGTTCTATAAAGCTGAAATCTATCCTCCACCTTGGTTATCTGTTCAGGTCAGTACTTCTGTTATTTTCAGTTTTTATTTTTCTATTTCTGTATTTTTTAAGTATTAACTGTTTATTTTACCCCTTGCAGGATATTTTGATCCTAAATTTATTTTCCCCCCAACTTTATTTCCCCTATTTGTCCATTGAGCCATGTTGATAGTATAAGCCAATGCTTTGATGGTGATTCTTGTCCGCCTGTTTCCTTGGCCACAATGTCAGTTGTGCTGATTATTCTGCCACTCTTGGACTCTCTGTTCTATACTGCCGTCCTTTTTTGCCCTCACAGGGCTTGGAGCACTGTCTTCTTCCCCCATTGTGAATTTCTGGCTGCACATATTCTACTGACAATCTTCTTTACCCCACTTGAGCCTGGAGTGTACCCTTGCCATTCAGGACATCTAACCCGGGCCGCCCATCACTGCCCACTTCAGCCACCCGCCCTGGCCTGGTGCTACCAGCTCCTTCATTGCACACTTTCTCAACTCCACCTCTGACTGCCTGAATGCCTGAAACTACCTTTAGTCGAAAAGTCAGAACACAAACACTGCTAACCAATGGAAGATCAGCGAGACGCTGATCGCTTACACTACTTCCTGCTAATCAATTAAACACTGGTTGATTTATTAAATAACACATTCATATTCAATGGTGGCTCATTTAAAAAAGAATCAGTTTATTAATATAAAGAGGCGGAAGCTGCCGATCAGCAGTGTTGGGATCAGTTCTGGCTGAGAGCCGGTCAGCTGGCAGGACAGAGATGGCAGAGGTGGGGCCAGTGGGGTCGGACAGAGACCAAGAGCCAACATGAAGAGTAGCAGCAGCTGAGAACATGCCGACCTGTGGGTGGCACGGAGCAGCGGCTAACATATAGACTTCTACCACCCCTCCCCGACCTCTGACCCTCCTCTACCACCCCTCCCCGACCTCTGACCCTCCTCTACCACCCCTCCCCGACCTCTGACCCTCCTCTACCACCCCTCCCCGACCTCTGACCCTCCTCTACCACCCCTCCCCGACCTCTGACCCTCCTCTACCACCCCTCCCCGACCTCTGACCCTCCTCTACCACCCCTCCCCGACCTCTGACCTTCCTCTACCACACCTCCCCGACCTCTGACCCTCCTCTACCACCCCTCCCCGACCTCTGACCCTCCTCTACCACCCCTCCCGACCTCTGACCCTCCTCTACCACCCCTCCCCGACCTCTGACCCTCCTCTACCACCCCTCCCCGACCTCTGACCCTCATCTACCACCCCTCCCCGACCTCTGACCCTCCTCTACCACCCCTCCCCGACCTCTGACCCTCCTCTACCACCCCTCCCCGACCTCTGACCCTCCTCTACCACCTCTCCCCGACCTCTGACCCTCCTCTACCACCCCTCCCCGACCTCTGACCCTCCTCTACCACCCCTCCCCGACCTCTGACCCTCCTCTACCGCCCCTCCCCGACCTCTGACCCTCCTCTACCGCCCCTCCTCTACCGTCCCTCCCCGACCTCTGACCCTCCTCTACCACCCCTCCCCGACCTCTGACCCTCCTCTACCGCCCCTCCCCGACCTCTGACCCTCCTCTACCACCCCTCCCCGACGTCTGACCCTCCTCTACCACCCCTCCCCGACCTCTGACCCTCCTCTACCACCCCTCCCCGACCTCTGACCCTCCTCTACCACCCCTCCCCAACCTCTGACCCTCCTCTACCACCCCTCCCCGACCTCTGACCCTCCTCTACCAACCCTCCCCGACCTCTGACCCTCCTCTACCAACCCTCCCCGACCTCTGACCCTCCTCTACCACCCCTCCCCGACCTCTGACCCTCCTCTACCACCCCTCCCCGACCTCTGACCCACCTCTACCACCCCTCCCCGACCTCTGACCCACCTCTCCCACTCCTCCCCGACCTCTGACCCTCCTCTACCACCCCTCCCCGACCTCTGACCCACCTCTACCACCCCTCCCCGACCTCTGACCCTCCTCTACCACCCCTCCCCGACCTCTGACCCTCCTCTACCACCCCTCCCCGACCTCTGACCCTCCTCTACCACCCCTCCCCGACCTCTGACCCTCCTCTACCACACCTCCCCGACCTCTGACCCTCCTCTACCACCCCTCCCCGACCTCTGACACACCTCCACCACCCCTCCTCTACCACCTCTCCCTGACCTCTGACCCACCTCTACCACCCCTCCCTGACCTCTGACCCACCTCTATGACCCCTCTCCGACCCTCCTCTACCTCCCCTCCCCGACCTCTGACCCTCCTCCTCTACCACACCTCCCCGACCTCTGACCCACCTCTACCTCCACTTCCCGACCTCTGACCCACCTCTACCAACCCTCCCCGACCTCTGACCCTCCTCTACCACCCCTCCCCGACCTCTGACCCACCTCTACCTCCCCTCCCTGACCTCTGACCCTCCTCTACCACCCCTCCCCCACCACTGACCCTCCTCTACCTCCCCTCTCCGCCTCTGACCCTCCTCTACCACCCCTCCCCGACCTCTGACCCTCCTCTAGCACCTCTCCCCGACCTCTGACCCTCCTCTACCACCCCTCCCCGACCTCTGACCCTCCTCTACCAACCCTCCCCGACCTCTGACCCACCTCTACCTCCACTTCCCGACCTCTGACCCTCCTCTACCACCCCTCCCCGACCTCTGACATTCCCTGACCTCTGACCCTCCTCTACCACCCCACCCCGACCTCTGACCCACCTCTACCTCCCCTCCCCGATCTCTGATCCTCCTCTGCCACCCCTCCCCGACCTCTGACCCTCCTCTACTACCTCTCCCCGACCTCTGACCCACCTCTACCTCCCCTCCCCGACCTCTGACCCTCCTCTACCACCCCTCCCCGACCTCTGACCCACCTCTACCTCCCCTCCCTGACCTCTGACCCTCCTCTACCACCCCTCCCCCACCTCTGACGCTCCTCTACCACCCCTCCACGTCCTCTGACCCACCTCTACCCGACCTCTGACCCTCCTCTACCACACCTCCCCGACCTCTGACCCACCTCTACCACCCCTCCCTGACCTCTGACCCTCCTCTACCACCCCTCCCCGACCTCTGACCCTCCTCTACCACCCCTCCCCGACCTCTGACACACCTCCACCACCCCTCCTCTACCACCTCTCCCTGACCTCTGACCCTCCTCTATCACCCCTCTCTGACCCTCCTCTACCTCCGCTCCCCAACCTCTGACCCACCTCTACCACCCCTCCCCGACCTCTGACCCACCTCAACCTCCACTTCCCGACCTCTGACCCTCCTCTACCTCCCCTCCCCGACCTCTGATCCTCCTCTGCCACCACTCCCCGACCTCTGACCCTCCTCTACCACCCCTCCCCGACCGCTGACCCTCCTCTACCACCCCTCCCTGACCTCTGACCCACCTCTACCTCCCCTCCCTGACCTCTGACCCACCTCTACCTCCCCTCTCCGACCTCTGACCCTCCTCTACCACCCCTCCACAACTTCTGACCCACCTCTACCCCTGACCCACCTCTACCACACCTCCACGACCTCTGACCCGCCTCTACCACCCCTCCCCGACCTCTGACCCACCTCTACCACCCCTCCCCGACCTCTGACCCTCTTCTACCTCCTCTCTCCCTGACCTCTGATCCTCCTCTACCTCCCCCTCCCCGACCTCTGACCCTTCTCTACCTCCCCCATACCCGACCTCTAACCCTCCTCTACCTCCCCCCTCCCCAACCTCTGACCCTCCTCTGCCTTACCTCTCTCTGATCTCTAATCCACCACTAGCTTTCCCCGACCTCTGACCCTAAATACCACCCCCTCCCTGACTTCTGACCCTCTACCTGCCCCCTCCCCTGACCTCGGACCCTTCTCTACCTGCCACCTTCCTGATCTCTATCCCGCCTCTGCCTTCCCCAACCTCTGACCCTTCCCTCGCCCTGACTTCAACCCTCCTCCGACCTCTGACCCTCCTCTCCCTGCCCCCTCCCATAACCTCTGACCCTTCTCAGGCTTACCCCTTCTTGACTTCCGACCCTCCTGTACCTTCCCTCTCTCTCACCTCTGACCCTCCTCTACCTCCCCTCTCCCCAACCTCTGACCCTCCTCTACCTTCCCTCTCTCTCACCTCTGACCCTCCTTTAACTCCCCCCTCCCCAACCTCTGACCCTCCTGTACCTCCCCTCTCCCCAACCTCTGACCCTCCTGTACCTCCCCTCTCCCCAACCTCTGACCCTCCTTTACCTTCCCTCCCCAACCTCTGACCCTCCTCTACCTCCCCTCTCCCCAACCTCTGACCCTCCTGTACCTCCCCTCTTCCCAACCTCTGACCCTCCTCTACCACCCCTCCCCGACCTCTGACCCTCCTCAACCGCCCCTCCCCGACCTCTGACCCTCCTCTACCACCCCTCCCCGACCTCTGACCCTCCTCTGCCACCCCTCCCCGACCTCTGACCCTCCTCTACCACCCCTCCCCGACCTCTGACCCTCCTCTACCACCCCTCCCCGACCTCTGACCCTCCTCTACCAACCCTCCCCGACCTCTGACCCTCCTCTACCAACCCTCCCCGACCTCTGACCCTCCTCTACCACCCCTCCCCGACCTCTGACCCTCCTCTACCACCCCTCCCCGACCTCTGACCCACCTCTACCACCCCTCCCCGACCTCTGACCCACCTCTACCACCCGTCCCCGACCTCTGACCCTCCTCTACCACCCCTCCCCGACCTCTGACCCTCCTCTGCCACCCCTCCCCGACCTCTGACCCTCCTCTGCCACCCCTCCCCGACCTCTGACACACCTCCACCACCCCTCCTCTACCACCTCTCCCTGACCTCTGACCCACCTCTACCACCCCTCCCCGACCTCTGACCCTCCTCTATCACCCCTCTCTGACTCTCCTCTACCTCCCCTCCCCGACCTCTGACCCACCTCTATCACCCCTCTCCGACCCTCCTCTACCTCCCCTCCCCGACCTCTGACCCTCCTCCTCTACCACACCTCCCCGACCTCTGACCCACCTCTACCTCCACTTCCCGACCTCTGACCCACCTCTACCAACCCTCCCCGACCTCTGACCCTCCTCTACCACCCCTCCCCGACCTCTGACCCACCTCTACCTCCCCTCCCTGACCTCTGACCCTCCTCTACCACCCCTCCCCCACCACTGACCCTCCTCTACCTCCCCTCTCCGCCTCTGACCCTCCTCTACCACCCCTCCCCGACCTCTGACCCTCCTCTAGCACCTCTCCCCGACCTCTGACCCTCCTCTACCACCCCTCCCCGACCTCTGACCCTCCTCTACCAACCCTCCCCGACCTCTGACCCACCTCTACCTCCACTTCCCGACCTCTGACCCTCCTCTACCACCCCTCCCCGACCTCTGACATTCCCTGACCTCTGACCCTCCTCTACCACCCCACCCCGACCTCTGACCCACCTCTACCTCCCCTCCCCAATCTCTGATCCTCCTCTGCCACCCCTCCCTGACCTCTGACCCTCCTCTACTACCTCTCCCCGACCTCTGACCCACCTCTACCTTCCCTCCCCGACCTCTGACCCTCCTCTACCACCCCTCCCCGACCTCTGACCCACCTCTACCTCCCCTCCCTGACCTCTGACCCTCCTCTACCACCCCTCCCCCACCTCTGACGCTCCTCTACCACCCCTCCACGTCCTCTGACCCACCTCTACCCGACCTCTGACCCTCCTCTACCACCCCTCCCGACCTCTGACCCTCCTCTACCACCCCTCCCCGACCTCTGACCCACCTCTACCACCCCTCCCTGACCTCTGACCCTCCTCTACCACCCCTCCCCGACCTCTGACCCTCCTCTACCACCCCTCCCTGACCCTCCTCTACCACCCCTCCCCGACCTCTGACCCTCCTCTACCACCCCTCCCCGACCTCTGACACACCTCCACCACCCCTCCTCTACCACCTCTCCCTGACCTCTGACCCTCCTCTATCACCCCTCTCTGACCCTCCTCCAGCTCCGCTCCCCAACCTCTGACCCACCTCTACCACCCCTCCCCGACCTCTGACCCACCTCAACCTCCACTTCCCGACCTCTGACCCTCCTCTACCTCCCCTCCCCGACCTCTGATCCTCCTCTGCCACCCCTCCCCGACCTCTGACCCTCCTCTACCACCCCTCCCCGACCGCTGACCCTCCTCTACCACCCCTCCCCGACCTCTGACCCACCTCTACCTCCCCTCCCTGACCTCTGACCCTCCTCTACCTCCCCTCTCCGACCTCTGACCCTCCTCTACCACCCCTCCACAACTTCTGACCCACCTCTACCCGACCTCTGACCCTCTACCACCCCTCCCCGACCTCTGACCCTCCTCTACCACCCCTCCGCGACCTCTGACCCACCTCTACCACACCTCCACGACCTCTGACCCGCCTCTACCACCCCTCCCCGACCTCTGACCCACCTCTACCACCCCTCCCCGACCTCTGACCCTCTTCTACCTCCTCTCTCCCTGACCTCTGACCCTCCTCTACCTCCCCCTCCCCGACCTCTGACCCTTCTCTACCTCCCCCATACCCGACCTCTAACCCTCCTCTACCTCCCCCCTCCCCAACCTCTGACCCTCCTCTGCCTTACCTCTCTCTGATCTCTAATCCACCACTAGCTTTCCCCGACCTCTGACCCTAAATACCACCCCCTCCCCGACTTCTGACCCTCTACCTGCCCCCTCCCCTGACCTCGGACCCTTCTCTACCTGCCACCTTCCTGATCTCTATCCCGCCTCTGCCTTCCCCAACCTTCCCTCGCCCTGACTTCAACCCTCCTCCGACCTCTGACCCTCCTCTCCCTGCCCCCTCCCATAACCTCTGACCCTTCTCAGGCTTACCCCTTCTTGACTTCCGACCCTCCTGTACCTTCCCTCTCTCTCACCTCTGACCCTCCTCTACCTCCCCTCTCCCCAACCTCTGACCCTCCTCTACCTTCCCTCTCTCTCACCTCTGACCCTCCTCTACCTCCCCCCTCCCCAACCTCTGACCCTCCTGTACCTCCCCTCTCCCCAACCTCTGACCCTCCTGTACCTCCCCTCTCCCCAACCTCTGACCCTCCTTTACCTTCCCTCCCCAACCTCTGACCCTCCTCTACCTCCCCTCTCCCCAACCTCTGACCCTCCTGTACCTCCCCTCTTCCCAACCTCTGACCCTCCTCTACCTTCCCTCCCCAACCTCTGACCCTCCTCTACCTTCCCTCTCTCTCACATCTGACCCTCCCCTTATTTCCCCTACCTCCCCCTCCCCAACCTCTGACCCTCCTCTACCTTCCCTCTCCAACCTCTGACCCTCCTCTACCTTCCCTCTCCAACCTCTGACCCTCCTCTACCTTGCCCTGACTTCTGATCCTCCTCCCCCTCCCCTCCCCTCCCCCAGTCTACCTTCATCCTCCTATTATCTTCACCCTCTAAACCCTCACCACCTGAAGACTGCATGTCATCTTGAATTCTCTTGTCCAACAGAACGGGAGATTAACTAATACTGTATACATACTGTATATAATCTATAGTGTACGGTAATGTATCCTTTATACATACTGTATACCTATTGTATAAAATACGTTATATATGCTGCATAATATATTAGGCTATATAGTGTACATGTTGTCAATAATGCTTTATATATACCTTATATAATAAAACACATGTACTGTATATGTTGTATATGATGTATTTATACTGTATATAATGTATAATATAGTCTCTATACTGCATGTAATAGTGTATCTAATGGAGTTATATTGTATATATACCATGGAATCTAATACTGTAAATAATACTACCTATATACTGTAGTAATACTATTTACATTGAACTTATACTGTTGTGTAATCGTGACTAATGCTGTCTATATGTTAATATATCATATTTCTGCTATATATTACTAAACATATACTGTATGCATGCTGCAGTTAATACTGTCAATATTGTATTAATACTGTATAGTATTTATAACATATTAAAATTATTGCACATGCTGACCCTTCCTGTCCACATGAACATTACTTGCTGTGTCCGATCTTTGAGTGATGTTTTTTATGTCGACATTTTACTGCTCCACCTCTAGCCCCACTTTAGGCCACATTCTTTCTAGTCACTTGCCCGTCGCCCCATCTTCTTGCCCGCCAGCTTTAGGCCTCATATTCCTAGTCTCAGCACTTTATGCACTGCTCCACGCCCTCCCCCAGTCCCCTCGGCCATTTCCAAGACCCAGCTCTACTTTCATCATGCTCTGACGCCTCCAGCAGCCTCCTGCCTCCACTGGCACCCCAGGATCCTCTCCCTGCTTTGAGTCATCCTGCTTCCCCCTGCCGGATCTACACCAGACCTCCTGTGCATCAGACCAGCCTCCCTGTCCTTGCTGCTGCCAGACTGTCCCTCGTGCCTCACCTTCACCACTTGTGGCAATTTAAGCACACTCAGCTCTTTCAAAACTAACATGCCAGTGTCACAGAAACTGGTGAAGTTGGGACATGAAGAGCAGAAGCGGGAGTAAAGGGTGGAAGCACAGCAGCAGCAAGCACATGAAGACCTGGGTTGACACATAGAAGGTCCGATGAAGATTGGGAAAGAGAAATGACTGGCAGAGCTATCCTGCCTGGGAGCAACTTTGGGGCACAGAGGAACATGAATTTGGGAGCAAATGTGAGGGGGTAAGAGAAGAGTGAGGAGTGATGGCTGAAGGGTGATGTGAAAATAGTGAGGGGTAATGAGGCAGGCGATGGGAAGAATGACAGAGTGAGGAGATAAGGGTATGGGAAGATGGGAGACAGTGAGGAGAGCAAGTGTGAGCAATTGATGAGGTTGAAATGCCATAAGACAGATGGGAGAGCTTTGCGAAGAGAGCCCTCAAAAAGGTTGGTGCAAAACAAGAAGATAGGAAGAGGTGAAGATGGTTAGTGTGGAACAGGAGGACTGGTGGTAGCAGAGCCGTCAGGCAACATGAGACAGGAAGGCAGGGAAATCAAGAGAAGTGAAAGAGGAGAGAAGTAATAAAGTGTGCAGAGGGGAACTAATCGACGAGAGGAAATGGAGAGGGAAAGTGTTGAATTCTGAGGACAGGCTGCAGATTCCCTTTAGTATAGTAGATTAAGGGGTGATCGAATTGAGATGTTTAAGATGATTAAAGGAGTTGAAAGGGTAGATCGAGAGAAACTATTTCATCTGGTGGGGGGAGTCCGGAACAAGGGGGCATCACCTTAAAATTAGAGCCAGGCCGTTCAGGGTGATGTCAGCAAGCACTTCTTCACACAAAGGGTAGTGGAAATCTGGAGCACTCTCAAAAAGCTGTTGAGGCTGGGGGTCAATTGAAAATTTCAAAACTGAGATTGATGATTGTTATTACGCAAGGGTATTGTCACCAAGGTGGGTAGATGGAGTTAAGCTACAGATCAGCCATGATCTAATTGAATGATGGAAAAACGTGAGGGGCTGAATGGCCAGCTCCTTTTCTTATGTTCCTAAAGTAGCAGTGATGCAAGGGAAGTGGAGAGGGAGAAGACAAAAGCAGGGAGTGGGAACAGAGGAAGGGCATGCGAAGATATGTCAGGAACATGAAAAGAAAGAGAAGACAGCAAAGAACCAAAAGAGACAGAAGCAAAAAGAACAACAATCAGAAAACAATGAAAGATACAGAAGGAATCAGAAGAGGACATGGTGATACCGCTAGCAACTCGAAGACAACACAGTCAGGTAAGACACAGAGCATATCGTGTAACTTAGCATGAGGCCCACTCCTATCTCTCAACATATCTCAATAAAGAGAGCACACAATTCCTGTCTACAAGATCTTGCTTCCTGTTGTCACATTTTTTTTACATTTTTGTGCCAATTTTTCCCATTACAAATTCCCATTTCCACATTTGGAATAGAAAAGCACTATGTAAACTGGCTCCTGTCATGGTGTAATTACAGACCATGGTCACTGGGTGGTGCTGTGGTATCTTTTTCCTGCAAATGGTTTAAACTGCTTTCTGGTAATTTTTCCTCAGTAACTGAAATTTGTAATATCCAAAGTAAGGGTTTAATCAATATAACAAAATTCAAAAATAACATGATTAAATGGTCATCTGTCCTGATTAAAATCAGGGATGCGCAAGTGCCAGAATTGGAGAAGCGCAGGGTTACAAGACTGGAGGAGATTACAGAGATAGGAAGGGGATGAAGCCGTGGAGCTATTTGAAAATAAGGATGAGAATTTTGAAATCGAGGTGTTGCCAGAGCGTGAGCCAATGTAGGTCAGTGAGCACAGGGGTGATAGGTGAATGGTACTTGGTGCGAGTTAGGAGAGTTTTGGATGAATACAAGTTTACGGAGAGTGCAAAATGAGAGGCCGGTCAGGAGAGCCTTGGAATAGTCGAGTCTGGAGATAACAAAGGATGAGGGTTTCAGCAGCAGATGGGCTGAGGCAGGGGCGGAGTCTGCCGATGTTAATGAGGTGGAAGTAGGCAGTCTTGAAGAGGATATGGGGTCGGAAACGAATTATGGTGAATCTGCGCCCCTTCCAAGGCCACTATATCCTTGCTGAGGTGCAGTGCCCAGAACTGAACGCAGTGCTCCAGATGGGGTCTGACCAAGGCTCTGTACAACTGAAGCATAACTTCCTCTTCATTGTAATCCAGCCCCATTGAGATAAAGGCCAATGTTCCATTAGCTTTTGTGATTACTTTTTGTAAACTGTGCCGCAACTTTAAATGATTTGTGTATACGGACTCCTCAATCTCTTGGCTCCTTCACAGTTCCTATTTTCCTCGACTTGCACTCCCGCAGGGTGTCTTGAACAGCGTAAAAGAAAGAGGAAATTCTGGAGTAATTGACATTCCATTTTTTCCTGGGCCTTTTGCACTCCGCTACTGCCCTCACCAAAAACAGTTGGAAGTTAATTATAGCTCCGCCCCCATTACAATCCACGGCAATGCCGATTTTCCTGCATTTAAGCCAGTTTTCAGCCCACTGCCACTTAGACTTAAAGATAGTGGCCTGGCAGCACCATGATTCACTACTCCAACATCGGCTTCCTTTAAACATTTTGCTTAGCTCTTGGTAATTCTTGCTTTTTCTTCCTTTTGAGGTGTTTTGAAAGATTTACATATGATTATTCTGAAAGCTCTAAATTGGCTGTTGAAATCGCTATCTCCTTCATCTTTAGTTTCATGCTGTTTTAATTGCGGAACAGTATAATCTGACGAGCAGTTTCTAACTGAACACAGACATAATGGGGAAACAGGACGGTGGGAAAGGTTAGGGTGAAGAATCTTTAAAACAATAGGAATGCGCTGGACATGGGGAAGGGATAAATACCATTATTCTCTCTCTGTTTTTTAAACGTTGTTTGATTAATCCTAGAATATATATAGTGACCATGCGAAGAGCAACACAGAACATGTGTTCTGAAAACCCAGCGGTTTAAAACGATATTTGACCCATCGACCTGGAAAAGCAGGGCGATAAATTAGTTCAAATCCTTGGTTGAGTGTCAAACGGTGAAATAGGTAAATGGACAAATAATGCATTGATTTCCTCGTCAGAGTTGTGGAGAGATGTTTAATTTTTCCCGATGTTAAGATGATCCTGATAAACAGGGCAGTGTACTTTGGCTCTTGTATTTTACTGTTAATGGTTCACTTGTCTTCACAAGGTTGGCAGCGAGGGCACTGTTGCCCTGACCATGGGCAATATTGGCACATCTATATATAAAAGTGGACAGAGTAGATTTAATTTGAGTGTTTCTTTGTTTTCCCAAAGCTTTATTTCAGGCATTTCAAATATTTTTTAAAACAGCATCTTTTATATTATGAACAGTGATTAACACATATGTGATTAGTAGAACCTGCGGTTTCTTTGTTGATGGCAAAACTAACATAGGTTATTGACACTGTATCCCGGATGAGCCCTGCTGTGTTGCCATTTTTAGTCCAAATCCAAATTGGCTCTTCACATCTTGAGTTGAGAAACAATAAAGGAGCTATTACACTACTTGGTGTATTTTATAGGCCACCATATAGTGGGAAGGAGATAGAGGAGCAGATTTGCAAAGAAATTACTGAGAGGTGCAAGAACTATAGAGCACTGATAATTGGAGATTTTAACTACCCCTATATTGAATGAGGCAGTGATTGTGTTAAAGGCAGAGAAGGGGAGGAATTTCTAGTGTGTTCAGGAGAATGTTCTTGATCAGTATGTTTCCTGCCCAACGAGGAAGGAGGCATTGCTGGGTCTAGTCCTGGGGAATGAAGTGGGCCAAGTGGAGAATGTCACAGTGGGGGAGCATCTCGGAAATAGTGATCATAGTATCGTAAGGTTTAGATTCGTTATGGAGAAGGATATGGAGCAATCTAGAATAAAAATACAACTGGAGGAAGGCTAATTTCAGCGAATTGAGGAGGGATCTGGCCCGGGTAAATTTGAGTCAAAGACTGACAGGCAGAAATGTAACCGTGGATAACAGGGGAAATTAGAGACAGCATAAAATCCAAAGATAGGGCGTATAAAATAGCCAAAAAAAGCGCCAGAGCGGAAGATTGGGAACAGTTTAAGATAGAGCAAAGGAGGACAAAGGGCTTAATCAAGAGGGGCAAAATAGCTTACGAAAGCAAGCTGGCGGAAAATATAAAAACTAACTCCAAAAGCTTTTATAAGTATATCAAGAGGAAAAGACTGGTGAAAACCAAAGTTGGTCCATTGCAGTCAGATACGGGGGAATATATAACGGGAAATAAGGAAATGGCAGACCAACTAAATGCATACTTTGGGTCAGTCTTTACGAAGGAAGACACAAAAAACCTCCCTGGGATATCGGGAAAAATAGGGACATTGGCAAAGGAGGAACTGACGCAAATCAATATCTCTAAGGATATGGTGTTAAGGAAGCTAAAGGGATTGAAGGCGGACAAATCCCCAGGGCCTGATAACATGCATCCTAGGGTGCTGAAGGAGGTGGCCCTAGAGATAGCGGATGCACTAAGTATGATTTTTCAGAATTCATTAGACTCGGGAACAGTGCCCATGGATTGGAGGGTAGCTAACGTTACCCCACTATTCAAAAAGGGGGGTAGGGAAAAAGCAGGTAATTACAGACCTTTAAGCCTTACATCAGTTGTGGGCAAAATGCTGGAGTCCATCATTAAGGATGAAATAGCGGAGCACTTAGCAAATGGGGACAGGATAGGACAGAGTCAACATGGATTTACAAAGGGTAAATCGTGCTTGACTAATCTATTGGAATTTTTTGAGGGAGTAACTGGTAAAATAGATGGGGGAGAGCCAGTAGATGTGGTGTACCTGGACTTCCAAAAGGCCTTCGATAAGGTCCCACATAAAAGATTAGCATGGAAAATTGAAGCTCATGGGATAAAGGGGAAAGTATTGACGTGGATAGAGAACTGGCTGTCAGATAGAAAACAGAGAGTTGGAATAAACGGCTCATTTTCTGAATGGCAGGCAGTAACAAGTGGGGTACCACAGGGATCTGTCCTGGGTCCCCAGCTGTTCACAATTTACATTAATGACCTGGATCAGGGAGTCGGATGCAGTATTTCCAAATTTGCAGACGACACTAAACTAGGAGGGGGGGTGGGCTCAGAGGAGGAGACCAGGAAGCTCCAGAGCGATTTGGACAGACTGGGTGATTGGGCGGATAAATGGCAGATGCACTATAATGTGGACAAGTGCGAAGTTATCCACCTTGGGTGCAGGAACGGGAGGGCAAATTATTATTTAAATGGCAATAAATTGGGAGAGGGGGAAGTACAGAGAGACCTGGGTGTTCTTGTACACCAGTCACTGAAGGCGAGCATGCAGGTGCAACAGGCGGTCAAGAAGGCAAACGGTATGCTGGCCTTCATAGCAAAAGGGTTGGAATACAGGAACAGGGATACCTTGCTGCAGCTGTACAGAGCACTGGTGAGACCACACCTCGAGTACTGTGTACAGTTTTGGTCGCCTCATCTGAGGAAAGATGTTCTTGCCATGGAGGGGGTGCAGCGGCGATTCACCAGGCTGATACCAGGAATGGCGGGATTGACCTATGAGGAGAGACTATGTAGTTTAAGGATGTACACACTGGAGTTTAGAAGATTGAGAGGGGACCTCATAGAAGTGTATAAAATTCTGACAGGTCTAGACAGACTAGATGCAGAAGGAATGTTTCCCTTGGCGGGTGAGAACAGAACTAGAGGACATAATTTAAGGATAAGGGCTAAACCATTTAGGACAGAAATGAGGGGGAATTTCTTCACTCAGAGGGTGGTGAACCTGTGGAACTCATTGCCACAGAGGGCAGTGTACGCCAGCTCATTAAATATATTTGAGGGAATTAGATATATTTCTACAGGCAAAAGGGGTTAAGTGTTACGGAGAGAAGGCGGGGACGGGATACTGAATTGGAGGATCAGCCATGATCTCATTAAATGGCGGAGCAGGCTCGAAGGGCCGGATGGCCTACTCCTGCTCCTATCTTCTATGTAATCTATGTAATCTATGTAACGGAGCAATGGGCGGTCTTTAAAGAGGAGATGGTTCAGGTACAGTCGAGGTACATTCCCACAAGGGGGAAAGGGAAAGCAACCAAAGCCAGAGCTCCCTGGTTGGCGAAGGAGTTGGAGAGTAAGATGAAGCAGAAAAAAGGGGCGTATGACATATGTCAGTTTGATAATTCAAGGGAGAATCAGGCTGAATATAAAACGTACAGTGGAGAAGTGAAAAAGAAACTGAGAGGGGCAAAGAGACAGTACGAGAATAGATTGGCAGCCAACATAAACGTTTGTCCAGACAGACTGCTGGGTGTGTCTTGTCCTCCAAGGGGACCAATCAGAAATCTGGTTTTGTCTCCCAAGGGGACCAATCAGAAATCTGGTTTTGTCTCCCAAGGGGACCAATCAGAAATCTGGTCTTGTCCTCCAAGTCGACCAATCAGAAATCCGGTCTTGTCCCCCCCAAGGGGACGAATCAGAAATCCGGTCTTATCCTCCAAGTCGACCAATCACAAATCTGGTCTTGTTCCCCAAGGGGACCAATCAAAAATCTGGTCTTGTCCTCCAAGCTGACCAATCAGAAGTCTGGTCTTGTCCTCCAAGGGGACCAATCAGAAATCCGGTCTTGTTCCCCAAGGGACCAATCAAAAATCTGGTCTTGTCCTCCAAGCCGACCAATCAGAAGTCTGGTCTTGTCCTCCAAGGGGACCAATCAGAAATCTGGTTTTGTCTCCCAAGGGGACCAATCGGAAATTTGGTCTTGTCCTCCAAGTCGACCAATCAGAAATCCGGTCTTGTTCCCCAAGGGGACCAATCAGAAATCTGGTGTTGCAAACAGAGATGACCGCTGGAGTATTGTGTCCAATTCTGGGCACCACACTTTAGAAAGGATGTAAAGGCTTTGGAGAGGGTACAGAAGAAGATTTACTAGATTGGTTCCAGGGATGAGGGGATTGTAGTTAGGCGGATAGACTGGAGAAGCTGGGGTTGTTCTCCTTCGAGCAGGGAAGGCTAAGAGAAGATTTGATAGAGGTGTTCAAAATCATGAAGAGTTTAGATAGATTAAACCCTTCCAATGGCTGAAGGGTCAATAAAGAGAGGGCACATCTTTAAGGTGATTGGCAAAAGAACCAGAGGCAACATGAGGACAAACTTTTTGTATGGCAACGAGTGGTTAGGATTTGGAATGCACTGTCTGGTAGGGCGGTGGATACAGATTCAATAGTAGCCTTCAAAAGGGATTTGGATAAATACTTGAAGAAGAAAAAATTGCAGTGATATGGGGAAAGAGCCGGGGAGCGGGACTGACTGAATTGATCTTCGAAAGAGCCAGCACAGACTTGATGGGCCGAACTGCCTCCTTCTGTTCTGTACTATTCTAGGATTCTAAGGGGGAAAAATTCAGCTGCTTGCGCCTCCCGTTAGCGCCTTAAATGGGCGCTAATGGGGCGTAAAGCAGCTAACGCCCGGGCGCAGCGCCGCCCACGCCTCCCGAAAAATTTAGTGGGAGGTTAGCGGCGGCGGCAGCCGGTAGCGCCCTGTGGCGCTGCGCCACCGGCGATGACGTCATCGCCGTGCGCAGCGCCCCGCTCGCGCCCCGGCCGTGATCTTCAGTCGCGCCCCCTGATTTACCGCTAGACGCTATGTCCGACGGGTTCAGGGGGGCGTACGTGCGGCCGGGGCGGCGATATTTAAAGGGGAGGTGGCAGGCGGCCATTTTTGTTGCTGGCCGCCTGCCAGCACCTGCCCCCGTTGCTGTCCCCGGCCCCCGTGAAGCCCCCCCACCGTGAAGTGCCGGCTGCGCTCCAAGAGCCCGGCACTTCTCTTGAGTGCCGGGCTCTTTTGCCGGCACTCCCGATCCCTGGGAGCCCAGCTGGGCCCCGGTTCGCGCTGCGCAAGGCCCCTCCCCTTTAAGAAGGGGAGGAAGGCCTGCAATACCGCGGCGCGACGTGCCGCAGCGCGTGGCGCTGCGGCACGTAACGCCAGGATATTCACTCGCAGCGCCCCAAGAGGGATGCGGGGTGCTTCCAGTTGCGCCCCGCTTCCCTCTTGGGGCGCAACCACTGAAGTTCCGGCGCGGGGCCGCTAATTTTTTCGGGGCGCTAAAAGTCGCGCCCCGGCGAGGTTAGCGCCCCAAATGGGGCGCGACTCAATTTTTACCCCTAAGATTCTCCTTCTCAATCGAAATGTTGAAAATTCAGTTCAGAAATCTTCCTCTTTTGGACCAAATTTTGGTTGTAAGAGTCATTTTTTCATATAAAAACTGGGAAACTGTAAACGATTAAATTTAAGGACTTAGAGGTAATTTTTCTTTGTTTAAGGAAATATATGTTCAGTAAAATCTATGTTTAATCAGGAGCGGGGGCCGGGGAGGGAGAGCGGGGGCCGAGAGAGTGGGACGGGAGGGCGAGGGGGGGCAGGGAGAGTGGGATGGGAGGGCGAGGGGGGGCAGGGAGAGTGGGATGGGAGGGCGAGGGGGGGCAGGGAGAGTGGGATGGGAGGGCGAGTGGGGGCAGGGAGAGTGGGATGGGAGGGCGAGGGGGGGCAGGGAGAGTGGGACGGGAGGGCAAGGGGGGTGCAGGGAGAGTGGGATGGGAGGGTGAGCGGGGGCAGGGAGAGTGGGATGGGAGGGCGAGGGGGGGCAGGGCGAGGGGGGCAGGGAGAGTGGGACGGGAGGGCGAGGGGGGGCAGGGCGAGGGGGGGCAGGGAGAGTGGGATGGGAGGACAAGGGGGGGGCAGGGAGAGTGGGATGGGAGGGCGAGCGGGGGCAGGGCGAGGGGGGGCAGGGCGAGGGGGGGTAGGGAGGGCAAGGGGGGGCAGGGAGAGTGGGATGGGAGGGCGAGGGGGGCAGGGCGAGGGGGGGCAGGGAGAGTGGGACGGGAGGGCGAGGGGGGGCAGGGAGAGTGGGACGGGAGGGCAAGGGGGGGCAGGGAGAGTGGGATGGGAGGGCGAGCGGGGGCAGGGAGAGTGGGGTGGGAGGGCGAGCGGGGGCAGGGAGAGTGGGGTGGGAGGGCGAGCGGGGGCAGGGCGAGGGGGGGCAGGGCGAGGGAGCGTAGGGAGGGCAAGGAGAGTGGGATGGGAGGGCGAGGGGGGCAGGGCGAGGGGGGGTAGGGAGAGTGGGACGGGAGGGCGAGGGGGGGCAGGGAGAGTGGGATGGGAGGGCAAGGGGGGGCAGGGAGAGTGGGATGGGAGGGCGAGCGGGGGCAGGGAGAGTGGGGTGGGAGGGCGAGCGGGGGCAGGGCGAGGGGGGGCAGGGCGAGGGGGGGTAGGGAGGGCAAGTAGGGGCAGGGAGAGTGGGATGGGAGGGCGAGCGGGGGCAGGGAGAGTGGGGTGGGAGGGCGAGCGGGGGCAGGGCGAGGGGGGGCAGGGCGAGGGGGGGTAGGGAGGGCAAGGGGGGGCAGGGAGAGTGGGACGGGAGGGCGAGTGGGGGGCAGGGCGAGTGGGGTGGGAGGGCGAGTGGGGGCAGGGAGAGTGGGGTGGGAGGGCGAGGTGGGGCAGGGAGAGGGGGGTGGGAGGGCGAGGGGGGCAGGAGGGCGAGAGCGAGGGGAGGGTGAGGGGGGTGGGAGGGCGAGGGGAGGGAGGGCGAGGGCGAGAGGGGGGTGGGGTCGAGAGGGGGTGGGAGTGTGAGGGGGTGGGAGTGCGAGGGCGAGAGGGGGGAGGGCGAGAGGGGAGGGAGGGCGAGAGGGGGGTGGGAGGGCGAGGGGGGGCAGGGAGAGGGGGGTGGGAGGGGCAGGGAGAGGGGGGTGGGAGGGCGAGCGGGGGCAGGGAGAGGGGGGTGGGAGGGCGAGCGGGGGCAGGGAGAGTGGGACGGGAGGGCGAGGGGGGTCAGGGAGAGTGGGACGGGAGGGCGAGGGGGGGCAGGGCGAGGGGGGCAGGGAGAGTGGGATGGGAGGGCGAGCGGGAGCAGGGAGAGTGGGGTGGGAGGGCGAGGGGGGGCAGGGAGAGTGGGGTGGGAGGGCGAGGGGGGCAGGGAGAGTGGGGTGGGAGGGCGAGCGGGGACAGGGAGAGTGGGGTGGGAGGGCGAGGGGGGGCAGGGAGAGTGGGATGGGAGGGCAAGGGGGGTGCAGGGCGAGTGGGGTGGGAGGGCGAGTGGGGGCAGGGAGAGTGGGGTGGGAGGGCGAGTGGGTGCAGGGAGAGTGGGGTGGGAGGGCAAGCGGGGGCAGGGCGAGGGGGGGCGGGAGGGCGAGGGGGGGCAGGGAGAGGGGGGTGGGAGGGCGAGGGGGGCAGGAGGGCGAGAGCGAGGGGGTGGGAGGGCGAGGGGGGCAGGAGGGCGAGGGCGAGAGGAGGGCGAGTGCGAGAGGGGGTGGGAGTGTGAGGGGGGGTGGGAGTGCGAGGGGGGGTGGGAGTGCGAGGGCGAGAGGGGGCGAGGGCGAGAGGGGGTGGGAGGGCGAGGGGGGCGGCGAGAGGGGGTGGGAGGGCGAGGGGGGGCGGCGAGAGGGGGTGGGAGGGCGAGGGGGGGCAGGGAGAGGGGGGTGGGAGGGGCAGGGAGAGGGGGATGGGAGGGCGAGGTGGGCGGGAGGGGGCAGGGCGAGGTGGGCGGGAGGGCGAGGGGGGTCAGGGCGAGGGGGGCGGGAGGGAGGGCGAGGGGGGGCGAGGGCGAGAGGCGGGTGGGAGCCACGGACAAATTTTAGCTCCTGGAACTCACTCTCACTCCTGCTCCTCCTGGCCCACAGTGGCACATTTAAAAGTGTAAAGTTACCTGGGCCTATCGCAGCCACTGTTCCTGCTCCTGGCAGGGAAGTCATGCTGGTTTCCCCATGCAGGCCTGGGGTTAATGTTGTAGTCGCGACCTGACAATGTCAGATCATTAGATTTAATACAAAGACAAAATATTGCGGATGCTGGAAATCTGAAATAGAAACAGAAAACGCTAGAAATACTCAGCAAGCCAGGCAGCATCTGTGGAGAGAGAAACAGAGTTAACGGCCCAGAAATTGATCTCGCTCTGTTCCCGCGGGGGTAAGGCTTCCCCGCGCTCTCTCACTCCGCTTGTGCCTTTTCAGATCCAGCTCGCACGAACTTGATGTTCCAGACATCAGCTGGGCAGTGCTTGCGTATCCCACTGGCGTAGTGAATTCGTGCGAGCTGTGGGATCACGTGACTCAGAGCCAATGGCAGCACACCATCTTCCATTCATAAGTTTCACATACGTGCTGTGAAATCTATGAATCTTACACCCCCCCAAAATAACAGCTAAACCTCAATTAAATTAAAAAAAAACCATCACATTAATAAAATAAGTATAGTTAAATAAATTAACCATTTTAAATAAAAAATTAAATTTTTGAAAAAATTTAAAATCTTTTAAAAAGTTATAAAAATAAACTTACCTGTCTTTAAAGTCTCTAAAAAAGATATACCTGTTAAAAAAAAAATTCAAAAAAATACTTAATTCACTAATTGTTACTTAATTGTTAAAAGTGGCTCTTACTCCTCCTTTTTCCATTTCTAAAATCTTCCGTACTTACCTGCGCGTCCAAAGCATGAAGTGCACAGCGTGCGCGCAGCCTGTAGCGCGCACGCGATGCACCGAGGAACCGCCCCCTTTTCAAAAGACCAAGTGCCGGTTTTCAGCGCATGCGCAGGGCATGCAGAAAACCGGCAATTGGAGAGAGAATACGGGATGAATTTTTGGCCCAACGTTTCAGGTCGATGACCTGTCATCAGAACTGGAAAAAGTTCGAGATGCAATAGGTTTTAAGCAGGGGCAGGAAAAGGGGGGAGGGGAGGAAAGAACAAAAGGGAAGGTCTGTGATAGGGTGGAAGGCAGGAGAGATTAAGAGACAAAAGGGACGATGGTGCAAGGCAAAAAGTGGGGTAATAATGCAACAAGTAAAGGAACAAAAGATGAGTCTAGAAGAGGTGTAAATGGCAACAGCAGAATCATCAACAGCTGCCGTCCGAAAAAATGGGAGCGGTGGTTATGATCAATATTTGTTGAACTCGATGTTGATTCCGGAAGGCTGTAAAGTGCCAAAATCGAAAGATGAAGTGCTGTACCTCGAGCTTACGTTGAGCTTCATTGGAACAGTGTTGGAGGCCAAGAACAGAGAGGTCAGAGTGGGAGTGGAGCGGAGAATTAAAATGGTAAATGACCGGAAGCTCAGGGTCACACTTGCGAACTGAATGAAGGTGTTCAGCAAAGCAATGCTAAATGGGAAGAAGTACAAGTAAATCGCTGTTTAACCTGGAAGGAGTGTTTGGGGCCCTGGACAGTGGGAAGGGAGGAGGTGAAAGGGCAGGTGTTGCATCTCCTGCGCTTGCACGGGAAGGTGTCGTGGGATGGGGAGGGGTGTTGGAGGGGATTGAGGAGTGGACCAGGGTGTCACAGAGGAAACGGTCCCACTGGAATGCTGAAAGGGGAGGGGAAGATGTGCTTGGTGGTGGCACTGCACCAGAGGTGGTGGAAATGGCGGAGGATGATCCGTTGAATGTGGAGGCTGGTGGGGTGGAATGTGAGGACAAGGGGAACCCTATCGTAGTTCTAGGAAGGAGGGGAAGGAGTGAGGGAAGAAGTGCGGGAAATGGGAGGGACACAGTTCAGGGTCCTGACAACCATGGAGGAGGGGAAAACTCGGTTGAGGAAAAAGGAAGACTGGTATGGAAGGTGGCATCATCAGAACAGATGCAACGGAGATGGAGAAACTGGGAAAATGGAATAGAGTCCTTACAGGAAGTGGGATGGGAGGAAATGTAATCATAAGAAATAGGAGCAGGAATCGGCCATTCGGCCCCTCGAGCCTGCTCCGCCAGTCAATAAGATCATGGCTGATCTTCTACCTCATCTCCACTTTCCTGAACTATCCCCATATCCCTTGATTCCCTTAATATCCAAAAATCTATCGATCTCTGTCTTGAATATACTCAACGACTGAGCCTCCACAGCCCTCTGGGGTAGAGAATTCCAAAGATTCACCACCCTCTGAGTGAAGAAATTTCTCCTCCTCTCAGTCCTAAATGGCCGACCCCTTATTCTAAGAGTGTGACCCCTGGGTCTAGACTCCCCAGCCCGGGGAAACATATACCCTGCATCTACCCTGTCAAGCCCTGTAAGAATTTTGTATGTTTCAGTGAGATCACCTCTCATTCTTCAACTCTAGAGAATATAGGCCGAGTCTACTCAATCTCTCCTCAAAGGACAATCCCCCCCATCCCAGGAATCAGTCTGGTGAACCTTCATTGCACTCCCTCTATGGCAAGTATATCCTTCCTTAGGTAAGGAGACCAAAACTGTACACAATACTCCAGGTGTGGTCTCACCAGGGCCTGATATAATTGCAGTAAGAATTCTTTACTCTTATACTCAAATGCTCTTGTAATAAAGGCCAACATACCATTTGCTTTCCTAATTGCTTGCTGTACCTGCATGTTAACTTTCAGTGATTTGTGTACAGGGACACCCAGGTCCCTCTGAACACTAACATTTCCCAATCTCTCACCATTTAAAAAATACTCTGCTTTTCTATTTTTCTACCAAAGTGGATAACTTCACATTTCTCCACGTTATATTCCATTTGCCATGTTCTTGCTCACTCACTTAGCTTGTCTATATCCCCTTGAAGCCCCTTTGCATCCTCCTCACAACTTATATTCCCACCAACTTTGTATCATCAGCAAACTTGGATATATTACATTTGGTCCCCTCATCCAAATCATTGATATAGATTGTGAATATCTGAGGCCCAAGCATTGATCCTTGTGGTACCCTACTAGTTACAGCTTGCCAACCCGAAAATGACCCGTTTATTCCTACTCTCTGTTTTCTGTCCATTAACCAATCCTCAATCCATGCTAGTATATTACCCCCAATCCCATGAGCCCTCATTTTGATTAATAATCTCTTGTGTGGCACCTTATCGAATGCCTTCTGAAAATCCAAATACACCACATCCACTGGTTCCCCCTTATCTATTCTGCTAGTTAGAAACTCAAAAAACTGTTAACAGATTCGTCAACATGATTTCCCTTTCATAAATTGGTGTTGACTCTGCCCAATCCTATTATTATTTTCTAAGTGCCCTGTTACCACATTCTTAATAATAGATTCTTGCATTTTCCCTACTACTGATGTCAGGCGGTCTGTAGTTCCCCGTTTTCTCTCTCCCTCCTTTCTTAAATAGTGGGGTTACATTTGCTACCTTCCAATCCGTGGGAACCGTTCTAATCGTACAATCATAGAATGCTTACAGCACAGAAGGAGGCCATTTGGCCCGCCCAGCCCGTGCCGGCTCTCTGCAAGAGCACTTTAGCTAATCCCACTCCCCCACCCTTTCCCCCTAGCCCTGCAAAATGTTTTCCTCAGGTACTTTACCAATTCCCTTTTGAAAGCCATGATTGAATCTGCCTCCACCACCCTCTCAGGCAGTGCATCCCAGATCCTAACCACTCGCTGCGTAAAAAGTTTTTCCTCATGTCGCCTTTGGTTCTTCTGCTAATCACCTTAAATCTGTGTCCTCTGGTTCTCAACCCTTCTGCCAATGGGAACAGTTTCTCTCTACTTTGTCCAGACCCCCTCATGATGTTGAACACCTCTATCAAATCTCCTCTCTGCTCTAAGGAGAACAACCCCAGCTTCTCCAGTCTATCCACGTAACCGAAGTCCCTCATCCCCTGGAACCATTCTCGTCAATCTTTTCTGCACCCTCTCTAAGGCCTTCACATCCTTCCTAAAGTGCGGTGCCCAGAATTGGACACAATACTCCAGTTGAGGTCGAACCGGTGTTTTATAAAGGTTTATCATAACTTCCTTGCTTTTGTACTCTATGCCTCTATTCATGATGCCCAGGATCCCGTATGCTTTTTTAACCGCTTTCTCAACCTGCCCTCCCACCTTCAGCTATTTGTGCACATATACCCCCAGGTCTCTCTGTTCATGCACCCCCTTTAGAATTGTACCCTTTATTTATATTGTAATCAAGGTATCTGTGGGAGTGAGTGGGCTTATAGTGGATATTGGTCGATAGCCTATCCCTAGAAATGGAGACAGAGAAATCAGGGAAGGGAAGAGTCAGAGATGGACCATGTGAAGGTGAGGGAAGGGGTGGAAATTGGAAGCAAAGTTGATGAAATTTTCCAGTTCGGGGCGAGAGCAGGAAATGACACCGATACAGTCATCAATGTACCGGAAAAAGAGGTGAGGGAGGGGACCGGAGTAGGACGGGGACAAAGAGTGTTCCACGTATCCCATGTAAAGGCAGGCATAGCTAGGACTTTAGTTATTTCCTCCCCTCCCCCCTTTCCCTGCCCCTGCACTTGCCCAAAACCTGTTACATCTCTAACTTTTTCCAGTTCTGACGAAAGGTCATCGACCTGAAACGTTAACTCTGTTTCTCTCTCCGCAGGTGCTGCCTGACCTGTATTTCCAGCATTTTCTGTTTATGTATCTGCATATGTAAAGCACGACCGCACTACCATCAGGAGGGTGTCGCTCTCGCCTGCAAGACACAGCCGGTTAATATTGGGACCCGTGGGAAGGCGAATGGGAGGGGGTAACTTGTACGGGGCATTTTAACTGCCCACAGGAGGTTAAAATTACCCCCATGTGTCGGCAAACTTACTAATAGTGCACTAATTGCTTTAAGGCAGGAATATCAAAACAGCTACCGGCTGTTGGTGGGGAAGTAATGGGGCTGTACACGGTTCAAGGGAGGAGCCTGAATAGTGGGACTACAGTGAGGGGATATTGACTGATGGTCTGAACTGGACCAAAGATAGTTAGGCGTCACTCTCCTGTATCCCTGATGACCACGTGTGGGGGAAATGTATCCAGCTGCAGCTACTGACGGACCGCATTGCGGCGCTGGAGCTGCGGATGGATGCATATTGGAGCATTCGCGATGCTGAGAACGTCGTGGATAACACGTTTAGCGAGTTGGTCACACCACAGGTAAAGGGTGTACAGGCAGGAAGTGAATGGGTGACCACCAGGCAGAGTAAGAGATGCAGGCAGGTAGTGCAGGGGTCCCCTGTGGCCATCCCCCTCTCAAACAGATATACCTCTTTGGATGCTGTTGGGGGGGATGACTTATCAGGGGAAGGCAGCAGCAGCCAACTTCCTGGCACCATGGGTGGCTCTGCTGCACAGGCTGGGAGGAAAAAGTGTGGAAGAGCTATAGTGATAGGGGATTCAATTGTAAGGGGAATAGATAGGCGTTTTTGCGGCCGCAATCAAGACTCCAGGATGGTGTGTTGCCTCCCTGGTGCAAGGGTCAAGGACGTCTCGGAGCGGCTACAGAACATTTTGGAGGGGGAGGGCAAGCAGCCAGTTGTCGTGGTGCACATAGGCATCAATGATATAGGTAAAAAACGGGATGAGGTCCTAAAAGCAGAATATAGGGAGTTAGGAGGTAAATTAAAAAGAGGACCTCAAAGGCAGTAATCTCAGGATTGCTACCAGTGCCTCGTGCTAGTCAGAGTAGAAATAGGAGGATATTTCAAATGAATACGTGGCTAGAGGAATGGTGCAAGGGGGAGGGATTCAAATTCCTTGGACATTGGAACCAGTTCTGGGGGAGGTGGGATCAGTACAAACGGGACGGTCTGCACCTGGGCAGGGCCAGGACCGATGTCCTAGGGGGAGTGTTTGCTAGTGCTGTTGGGGAGGGTTTAAACTAAAGTGGCAGGGGGTTGGGAACCTGAGCAGGGAGACAGAGGAAAGGGAAACAAGGATAAAAGCTAAAGACAGGAAGGAGAAAAACAAAAGTAGAAGGCAAAGAACTCAACGGTTTAAATCAAACATGGTCACAGTAAATAATAATTCATATAGGTCTGAGAGCGTTAAAAAAACAAGCCTGAAGGCTTTGTGTCTTAATGCAAGGAGCATTCGGAACAAGGTGGATGAATTAGCTGCGCAAATAGAGGTAAATGAATACGATTTGATTGGGATTACAGAAACATGGCTCCAGGGTGGCCAAGGCTGGGAACTCAACATCCAGGGTTATTCAATATTTAGGAAAGATAGGCAAAAAAGAAAGGGAGGTGGGGTAGCATTGCTGGTTAAAGAGGGGATTAACACAATTGAAAGGAAGGATATTAGCTCTGATGATGCGGAATCTGTATGGGTAGAACTGAGAAATAACAAGGGGCAGAAAACGTTAGTGGGAGTGGTATATAGACCTCCAAACAGTAATACGGAGGTTGGGGACGGCATTAAACGGGAAATTAGAGAAGCATGCAGTAAGGGCACAGCAGTCATCATGGGAGACTTTAATTTACATATAGATTGGGCTAACCGAATTAGTAAAATTACTGTGGAGGAGGAATTCCTAGAATGTTTACGAGATGGTTTTCTGGAACAATATGTCGAGGAACCAACCAGAGATCAGGCCATCTTAGACTGGGTATTATGTAACGAGAAAGGATTAATTAGCAATCTTGTTGTACGAGGCCCCTTGGGTCAGAGTGATCATAATATGATAGAATTCTTCATTAGGATGGAGAGTGAAGTCGTTGAATCAGAGACTAGGGTCCTGAATTTAAATAAAGGAAACTACGATGGTATGAGGCGCGAATTGGGTAGGATTGATTGGGGAATGTCACTCAAGGGGTTGACGGTGGATAGGCAATGGCAAACATTCAAAGACTGCATGGATGAAATACAGAATTTGTTCATCCCAGTGTGGCATAAGAATAAAACAAAAAGGGTGACTCAACTGTGGCTAACAAGGGAAATTAGGGATAGCATAAGATCCAAGGAGAGGGCATATAAATTGGCCAGAAAAAGCGGTAGCCCTGAGGATTGGGAGCAGTTTAGGATTCAACAAAGGAGGACAAAGGGATTAATTAAGAAGGGGAAAATAGAATATGAAAGTAAGCTTGCTGGGAACATAAAAACTGACTGTAAGAGCTTTTATAGATATGTGAAGAGAAAAAGATTAGTGAAATCAAGTGTAGGTCCCTTGCAGTCAGAAGCGGGGGAAGTTAGAATGGGGAACAAAGAAATGGCTGACCAATTAAATGCATATTTTGGTTCTGTCTTCACAAAGGAGGACACAAATAACCTCCCAGAGATGTTGGAGAACATACGGTCTGATGAAAGGGAGGAACTGAAAGAAATCAGTATTTGCAGGGAAATGGTGTTAGGGAAATTGACGGGATTGAAGGCCGATAAATCCCCAGGGCCTGATAATCTACATCCTAGGGTACTTAAGGAAGTGGCCCTAGAAATAGTAGATGCATTACTGATCATCTTCCAACATTCGATGGAATCTAGAACTGTACCCATGGATTGGAGAGTAGCCAATGTTACCCCATTATTCAAAAAGGGTGGTAGAGAGAAAGGGGGGAATTACAGACCGGTAAGCCTGACATCGGTATTGGGGAAAATGCTAGAGTCCATAATAAAGGATGTAATAGCTGAGCACTTGAAAAACAGTGACAGGATTGGACAAAGTCAACATGGATTTACAAAAGGTAAATCGTGCTTGACTAATCTACTGGAATTTTTTGAGGATGTAACTGGGAAAATAGATAAGGGAGAACCAGTAGATATGGTGTATTTGGACTTTCAAAAGGCTTTCGATAAGGTCCCGCATAAGAGATTAGCGTGTAAAGTTAAGGCACATGGGATTGGGGGCAAGGTATTGACTTGGATCGAGAACTGGTTGGCGGACAGAAAGCAGAGAGTAGGAATTAATGGGTCTTTTTCCGAGTGGCAAGCAGTGACTAGTAGGGTACCGCAGGGATCGGTCCTTGGACCCCAGCTATTCACAATATACATTAATGATCTAGATAAGGGAACTAAATGTAATATCTCCAAGTTTGCAGATGACACAAAGCTGGGTGGGAGTGTGTGCTGCGAGGAGCATACCGAGAAACTCCAGGATGATTTGGACAGGTTGGGTGAGTGGGCAGAAACGTGGCAGATGCAATATAACGTGGATAAATGCAAGGTTATCCACTTTGGTGTCAAAAACAGAAAGGCAGACTATTATCTGAATGGCAATAGATTGGGAGAAGGGGAAGTGCAACGAGACCTGGGTGTCCTTGTGCACCAGTCGCTGAAAGTAAGCATGCAGGTGCAGCAGGCGGTGAAGAAGGCAAATGGTATGTTGGCCTTCAGAGCGAAAGGGTTTGAGTATAGGAACAGGAATGTCCTGCTGCAGTTGTACAGGGCCTTGGTGAGACCACACCTTGAGTACTGTGTGCAGTTTTGGTTGCCTTATCTGAGGAAGGATGTTCTTGCCATGGAAGGAGTTCAGCGAAGATTCACAAGGCTGATACCTGGGATGGCAGGAATGACATATGAGGAGAGATTGGGTCGATTGGGCTTATACTCGCTGGAGTATAGAAGAATGAGAGGGGATCTCATCGAAACATATAAAATTCTGACAGGTCTGGACAAACTAGATGCAGGAAGAATGTTCCTGACGGTCGGAGAGTCCAGAACCAGGGGTCATAATCTAAGGATAACGGGTAAACCATTTAGGACAGAAATGAGGAAGAATTTCTTCACCCAGAGAGTGGTGAACCTGTGGAATTCTCTACCACAGAAGGTAGTTGAGGCCAAGTCATTAAATATATTCAAGAATGAGTCAGATATATTTCTTAAGGCTAAAGGGATCAAGGGATATGGGGAGAAGGCAGGTACAGGGTACTGAGTTTGGATGATCAGCCATGATCTCATCGAATGGCGGAGCAGGCTTGAGGGGCCGAATGGCCTACTCCTGCTCCTATCTTCTATGTTTCTATGTTTCTCCTTGACTCCCTCCCCACAAGGCTGCTTACCAATACTGCCAGACTGCCCTCGCCAGTGCTCCTAAACCTCCTCCTCCTCAGTTCTCCTGGACCTCAAGATCTATCCCAACCCCACCTTCCAGATCCTGGAATTCTCCTCCCACTGCTCACATTCCCATTGTTCCCTGATGCCATCACTGCCCTCACCGCTCTCATAGATTGGAACCTTCCTCCTCAGGTCCCCCGAATCCCAGAAGAGGGCACTTTCCTCTGTCAGTGATGCCATGGCCAGAATCAAAACTCCAGGACCCCTTCCCAGTGTTCGTGATCTCAGGACACCCTCCCCCTTAAAATACAGTCAGATCCTGAGATTCCACCACAGTACTGCCAGGCCCCATGCCTCTTCACCAGATCCTAGGCCTCCTCACCAGACTCCGAGCCGCCTCACCATACCGCAGGCCTCTACACCAGGCCCCGGGCCTCCTCACCAAACCCAGGCTTCCTCACCAGGCCTTAGGCCTCTTCACCAGACCCCAGGCCTCTTCACCAGTCCCCAGGCCTCCTCACCAGATCCCAGGCCTCCTCACCAGTCCCCAGGCCTCGTCACCAGACTTTAGGACTCATCAGATGCCAGGCCTCCTCACCAGGCCCCAGGCCTCCTCACCAGGCCCCAGGCCTCCTCACCAGACCCCAGGCCTCCTCACCAGACCCCAGGCCTCCTCACCAGACCCCAGGCCTCCTCACCCAGCCCCATCACCAGGCCCCAACCTCCTCACCAGGCCCCTGGCCTCACCAGACTTTAGGACTCCTCACCAGGCCCCAGGCCTCCTCACCAGATCTTAGGACTCTTCCCAAGGCCCCTGGCCTCCTCACCAGACATTAGGACTCCTCACCAGGCCCCAGGCCTCCTCACCAGATCTTAGGACTCCTCCCCAGGCCCCTGGCCTCCTCCCCAGGCCCCAGGCCTCCTCACCAGACTTCAGGACTCCTTGTAAGACCCCCAGGCCCATCACCAGTCCTTAAGTCTCCTCACCAGGCCCCAGGCCTCCTCACCAGACCTTAGGACTCCTCACCAGGCCCCAGATCGCCTCACCAGTGTCCAGGCCTCCTCACCAGTCCTTAGGTCTCCTCACCAGATCTTAGTACTCCTCCCCAGGCCCCAGGCCTCCTCACCAGGCCCCTGGCTCCCTCACCAGACATTAGGACTCCTCACCAGGCCCCAGGCCTCACCAGTCCTTAGGCCTCCTCACCAGGCCCCAGACCTCCTCACCAGTCCCCAGGCCTCCTCACCAGATCATAGGACTCCTCACCAGACCCCATCACCAGGCCCCTGGCCTCCTCACCAGACTTTAGGACTCATCAGATGCCAGGCCTCCTCACCAGGCCCCCTCACCAGACCCCAGGCATCCTCACCAGATCTTAGGACTCCTCACCAGACTCCAGGCCTCCTCACCAGAACTGAGGACTCCTCCCCAGGCCCCATCACCAGGCCCCAGGCCCCTGGCCTCTTCACCAGCCCCCTGGCCTCCTCACCAGACTTTAGGACTCTTCATCAGATGCCAGGCCCCAGGCCTCCTCACCAGACACCTGGTCTCTGCCCCAGGCCTCCTCCCCAGGCCCCTGGCCTGCTCACCAGACTTTAGGACTCCTCACCAGGCCCCAGGCCTCCTCACCAGATCTTAGGACTCTTCCCAAGGCCCCTGGCCTCCTCACCAGGCCCCAGGCCCCCTCACCAGACATTAGGACTCCTCACCAGGCCCCAAGCCTCCTCACCAGATCCCAGGCCTCATCACCAGATCTTAGGACTTCTCCCCAGGCCCCTGGCCTCCTCACCAGGCCCCAGGCCTCCTCACCAGACTTTAGGACTCATCAGACCCCAGGCCTCCTCACCAGACCTTAGGACTCCTCACCAAGCCCTAGGCCTCCTCAGCAGACCCCAGGCCTCCTCAGCAGACCCAGGTTTCCTCACCAGAACCCAGGCCCCAGGCCTCGTCACCGGGCCCCAGGCCTCCTCACCATCCCCAGGCCTCCTCATCAGTCCTTAAGTCTCCTCACCAGGCCCCAGGCCTCCTCACCAGGCCTCCTCACCAGATCTTAGGACTCCTCCCCAGAGCCCATCACCAGGCCTCTGGCCTCCTCACCAGACTTCAGTACTCCTTGTCAGACCCCCAGGCCTCCTCACTAGGCCCCTGGCCTGCTCACCAGACTTTAGGACTCCTCACCAGGCCCCTGGCCTCCTCACCAGATCTTAGGACTCTTCCGAAGGCCCCTGGCCTCCTCACCAGGCCCCAGGTCTCCTCACCAGACTTTAGGACTCATCAGATGCCAGGCCTCCTCACCAGGCTCCAGGGCTCCTCACCAGACCCCAGGCCGCCTCACCAGTCCCCAGGCCTCATCACCAGACCCCAGGCCTCCTCACCACATCTTAGGACTCCTCCCCAGTCCCCATCACCAGGCCCCCTCACCACGCCACTGGCCTCCTCACCAGATGTTAGGACTCTTCATCAGATGCCAGGCCTCCTCACCAGGCCCCAGGCCTCCTCACCAGACCCCAGGCCTCCTCCCCAGACGCCAGGCCTCCTCCCCAGACCCCAGGCCTCCTCACCAGGCCCCTGGCCTCCTCACCAGACTTTAGCGCACCTCACCAGGCCCCAGGCCTCCTCACCAGATCTTAGGACTCTTAGCAAGGCTTTGGCCTCCTCACCTGGCCCCTGGCCTCCTCAACAGACATTAAGTCTCCTCACCAGGCCCCAAGCCTCCTCACCATACCCCAGGCCTCCTCACCAAACCCAGGCTTCCTCACCAGGCCTTAGGCCTCCTCACCAGACCCCAGGCCTCTTCACCAGTCCCCATGCCTCTTCACCAGGCCTTAGGCCTCCTCACCTGACGCCAGGCCTCTTCACCAGGCCCCAGGCCTCCTCACCAGATCTTAGAACTCCTCCTCAGGCCCCATGCCCCTGGCCGCCTCACCAGACTTTAGGACTCATCAGATGCCAGGCCTCCTCACTAGGCCCCAGGCCTCCTCACCAGACACCAGGCCTCCTCACCAGACCACAGGCCTCCTCACCAGATCTTAGGACTCTTCCCCAGGCCCCATCACCAGGCCCCTGGCCTCCTCACCAGACGCCAGGCGTCCTCACCAGGCTCCTGGCCTCCTCACCAGGCCCCTGGCCTCCTCACCAGACTTTAGGACTCACCAGGCCCCAGGCCTCCTCACCAGATCTTAGGACTCTTCCCAAGGTCCCTGGCCTCCTCACCAGGCTCCTGGCCTCTTCACCAGATCCCAGGCCTCATCACCAGATCTTAGGACTCCTCCCCAGGGCCCTGGCCTGCTCACCAGGCCCCAGGCCACCTCACCAGACTTTAGGACTCATCAGACCCCAGGCCTCCTCACCAGGCCCCAGGCCTCCTCACCAAACCCAGGTTTCCTCACCAGAACCCAGGCCCCAGGCCTCGTCACCAGTCCCCCTCACCAGACTTTAGGATTCCTCACCAGGCCCCAGGCCTCCTCACCAGATCTTAGGACTCCTCCCCAGGCCCCATCACCAGGCCCCTGGCCTCCTCACCAGACTTCAGGACTCCTTGTCAGACCCGCAGGCCTCCTCACCAGTCCTTAAGTCTCCTCACCAGGCCCCAGGCCTCCTCACCAGACCTTAAGTCTCCTCACCAGGCCCCCGGCCTCCTCACCAGACCTTAGGACTCCTCACTAGGCCCCAGGCCACCTCACCAGATCTTAGGACTCCTCCCCAGGCCCCTGGCTTCCTCACCAGGCATTAGGACTCCTCACCAGGCCCCAGGCCTCACCAGTCCTTAGGACTCCTCACCAGGCCCCAGGCCTCCTCAACAGTCCCCAGGCCTCCTCACCAGATCTGAGGACTCCTCACCAGACCCCATCACCAGGCCCCAGGCCCCTGGCCTCCTCATCAGACTTTAGGACTCATCAGATGCCAGGCCTCCTCAACAGGCCCCAGGCCTCCTCACCAGACCCCAGGCCTCCTCACCTGATCTTAGGACTCCTCACCAGGCCCCTTGCCTCCTCACCAGACTTCAGGACTCCTTGTCAGACCCCCAGGCCTCCTCACCAGGCCCCTGGCCTCCTCAACAGACTTTAGGACTCCTCACCAGGGCCCAGGCCTCCTCACCAGTCCCCAGGCCTCCTCAGCAAACTTCAGGAATCCTTGTCAGACCCCCAGGCCTCCTCACCAGGCCCCAGGCCTCCTCACCAGATCTTAGGACTCTTCCCAAGGCCCCTGCCCTCCTCACCAGGCCCCTGGCCTCCTCACCAGACATTAGGACTCTCCACCAGGCCCCAAGCCTCATCAGCAGATCTTAGGACTTCTCCCCAGGCCCCTGGCCTCCTTACCAGGCCTCAAGCCTCCTCACCAGACTTTAGGACTCATCAGACCCCAGGCCTCCTCACCAGACCGAAGGACTCACCAAGCCCCAGGCCTCCTCAGCAAACCCAGATTTCCTCAGCAGACTTTAGGACTCCTCACCTGGCCCCAGGCCTCCTCACCAGATTTTAGGACTCCTCCCCAGGCTCCATCACCAGGCCCCTGGCCTCCTGACCAGACTTCAGGACTACTTGTCAGAACCCCCAGGCCTCCTCACCAGGCCCCTGCCCTCCTCAACAGACTTTAGGACTCCACACCAAACCCAGGTTTCCTCACTAGAACCCAGGCCCCAGGCCTCATCACCAGTCTCCAGACATCCTCACCATCCCCAGGCCTCCTCACCAGTCGTTAAGTCTCCTCAGCAGGCCCCAGGCCTCCTCACCAGACTTTAGGATTCCTCACCAGGCCCCAGGCCTCCACACCAGATCTTAGGACTCCTCCCCAGGCCCCATCACCAGGCCCCTGGCCTCCTCACCAGTCTTCAGGACTCCTTGTCAGACCCCCAGGCCTCCTCACCAGGCTCCTGGCCTCCTCACCAGGCTCCAGGCCTCCTCACCTTCTCTTAGGACCCTTCCCAAGGCCCCTGGCCTCCTCACCAGGCCAAAGGCCTCCTCACCAGATTATAGGACTCCTCCCCAGGCCCCATCACCAGGCCCCTGGCCTCCTCACCAGACTTCTGGACTCCTTATCAGACCCCCAGGCCTCCTCACCAATCCTTAATTCTGCTCACCAGGCCCCAGGCCTCCTCACCAGTCTTTAAATCTCCTCACCAGGCCCCAGGCCTCCTCACCAGTCCTTAGGTCTCCTCACCAGGCCCGAGGCCTCCTCATCAGATCTTAGGACTCCTCCCAAGGCCCTAGGCCTGCTCACCAGGCCCCAGGACCCTGGCTTCCTCACCAGACTTTAGGACTCCTCACCAGGCCCCTGGCCTCCTCACCAGTCCTTAGGAAACCTCACCAGGCCCCAGGCCTCCTCACCAGTCCCCAGGCCTCCGCACCAGATCTTAGGACTCCTCACCAGACCTCATCACCAGGCCCCATACCCCAGGCCTCCTCCCCAGGCCCCTGGCCTCCTCACTAAATCTTAGGACTCTTCCCAGGCCCCATCACCAGGCCCCTGGCCTCCTCACCAGGCCCCTAGCCTCCTCACCAGATCTTAGCACTCCTCCCCAGGCCCCTGGCCTCCTCACCAGGCCCCTGGCCTCCTCACCAGATCCCAGTCCTCCTCCCCAGACCCCAGGCCTCTTCACCAGACCCCAGGCCTCCTCACCAGATCCCAGGCCTCCTCACCAGTCCCCAGGCCTCCTCACCAGATCTTAGGACTCCTCACCAGACCCCATCACCAGGCCCCAGGCACCTGGCCTCCTCACCAGGTCCCAGGCCTCCTCCCCAGGCCCCTGGCCTCCTCACCAGACTTTAGGACTCCTCACCAGGCCCCAGGCCTCCTCACTAAATCTTAGGACTCCTCCCCAGGCCCCATCACCAGGCCCCTGGCCTCCTCACCAGGCCCCTGGCCTCCTCACCAGATCTTAACACTCCTCCCCAGGCCCCAGGCCCCTGGCCTCCTCACCAGGCCCCTGGCCTCCTAACCAGATCCCAGTCCTCCTCCCCAGGGTCCTCGCCAGACCCCAGGCCTCTTCACCAGACCCCAGGCCTCCTCACCAGATCCCAGGCCTCCTCACCAGTCCCCAGGCCTCGTCACCAGGCGCCAGGTCACCTCACCAGGCCCCAGGCCTCCTCACCAGATCTTAGAACTCCTTCACAGGCCCCATGCCCCTGGCCTCACCAGACTTTAGGACTCATCAGATGCCAGGCCTCCTCACCAGGCCCTAGGCCTCCTCACCAGACACCAGGCCTCCTCACCAGACCACAGGCCTCCTCACCAGATCTTAAGACTCCTCCCCAGGCCCCTGGCCTCCTCACCAGACGCCAGGCCTCCTCACCAGGCTCCTGGCCTCCTCACCAGGCCCCTGGCCTCCTCACCAGACTTTAGCACTCCTCACCAGATCCCAGGCCTCATCACCAGATCTCAGGACTCCTCCCCAGGCCCCTGGCCTCCTCACCAGACTTCTGGACTCCTTATCAGACCCCCAGGCCTCCTCACCAATCCTTAAGTCTGCTCACCACGCCCCAGACCTCCTCACCAGACCTTAAATCTCCTCACCAGGCCCCAGGCCTCCTCACCAGTCCTTAGGTCTCCTCCCAAGGCCCTAGGCCTGCTCACCAGGCCCCAGGACCCTGGCTTCCTCACCAGACTTTAGGACTCCTCACCAGGCCCCAGGCCTCCTCACCAGTCCTTAGGAAACCTCACCAGGCCCCAGGCCTCCTCACCAGTCCCCAGGCCTCCTCACCAGATCTTAGGACTCCTCACCAGACCCCATCACCAGGCCCCAGGCCTCTGTCCTCCTCACCAGATCTTAGGACCCCTCACCAGACTCCAGGCCTGCTCATCAGATCTTAGGACTCCTCCCCAGGCCCCAGGCACCTGGCCTCCTCACCAGGCCCCTGGCCTCCTCACCAGATCCCAGGCCTCCTCCCCAGGCCCCTGGCCTCCTCACCAGACATTAGGACTCCTCACCAGGCCCCAGGCCTCCTCACTAAATCTTAGGACTCCTCCCCAGGCCCCATCACCAGGCCCCTGGCCTCCTCAACAGGCCCCTGGCCTCCTCACCAGATCTTAGCACTCCTCCCCAGGCCCCTGGCCTCCTCACCAGGCCCCTGGCCTCCTCATCAGATCCCAGTCCTCCTCCCCAGGGTCCTCCCCAGACCCCAGGCCTCTTCACCAGACCCCAGGCCTCCGCACCAGATCCCAGACCTCCTCACCAGTCATCAGGCCTCGTCACCAGGCACCAGGTCACCTCGCCAGGCCCCAGGCCTCCTCACCAGATCTTAGAACTCCTTCCCAGGCCCCATGCCCCTGGCCTCACCACACTTTAGGACTCATCAGATGCCAGGCCTCCTCACAAGGCCCCAGGCCTCCTCACCAGACACCAGGCCTCCTCACCAGACCACAGGCCTCCTCACCAGATCTTAGGACTCCTCCCCAGGCCCCTGGCCTCCTCACCAGATGCCAGGCCTCCTCACCAGGCTCCTGGCCTCCTTACCAGGCCCCTGGCCTCCTCACCAGACTTTAGGACTCCTCACCAGATCCCAGACCTCATCATCAGATCTTAGGACTCCTCCCCAGGCCCCTGGCCTCCTCACCAGGCTCCAGGCCTCCTCACCAGACTTTAGGACTCATCAGACCCCAGGCCTCCTCACCAGGCCCCAGGCCTCCTCACCAGTCTGCAGGCCTCCTCACCAGATCTTAGGACTCCTCACCAGACCCCATCACCAGGCCCCAGGCCCCTGGCCTCCTCATCAGACTTTAGGACTCCTCACCAGGCCCCAGGCCTCCTCACTAAATCTTACGACTCCTCCCCAGGCCCCATCACCAGGCCCCTGGCCTCCTCACCAGGCCCCTGGCCTCCTCACCAGATCTTAGCACTCCTCCCCAGGCCCCAGGCCTCCTCACCAGGCCCCTGGCCTCCTCACCAGATCCCAGTCCTCCTCCCCAGGGTCCTCCCTAGACCCCAGGCATCTTCACCAGACACCAGGCCTCCTCACCAGATCCCAGGCCTCCTCACCAGTCCCCAGGCCTCCTCACCAGACTTTAGGACTCATCAGACCCCAGGCCTCCTCACCAGGCCCCAGGCCTCCTCACCAGTCTGCAGGCCTCCTCACCAGATCTTAGGACTCCTCACCAGACCCCATCACCAGGCCCCAGGCCCCTGGCCTCCTCATCAGACTTTAGGACTCCTCACCAGGCCCCAGGCCTCCTCACTAAATCTTACGACTCCTCCCCAGGCCCCATCACCAGGCCCCTGGCCTCCTCACCAGGCCCCTGGCCTCCTCACCAGATCTTAGCACTCCTCCCCAGGCCCCAGGCCTCCTCACCAGGCCCCTGGCCTCCTCACCAGATCCCAGTCCTCCTCCCCAGGGTCCTCCCTAGACCCCAGGCATCTTCACCAGACACCAGGCCTCCTCACCAGATCCCAGGCCTCCTCACCAGTCCCCAGGCCTCGTCACCAGGCCCCAGGTCTCCTCACCAGATCTTAGAACTCCTCCCCAGGCTCCATGCCCCTGGCCTCCTCACCAGACTTTAGGACTCATCCGATGCCAGGCCTCCTCACCAGACACCAGGCCTCCTCACCAGACCACAGGCCTCCTCACCAGATCTTAGGGCAACACGGTGGCATAGTGGTTAGCACTGGTGCCTCACAGCGCCAGAGACCCGGGTTCGAATCTGGCCTCGGGCGACTGTCTGTGTGGAGTTTGCACATTCTCCCCGTGTCTGCGTGGGTTTCCTCCGGGTGCTCCGGTTTCCTCCCACAGTCCAAAAATGTGCGGGTTAGGTTGATTTGGCTATGATAAATTGACCCTTAGTGTTAGGGGGGGATTAAAAATGTGGGGTTACGGGGATAGGATGGGATATGTTAGGGGGAATTAAATACGTGGGGTTACGGGGATAGGGTGGGATATGTGTTGGTGCAGGCTCGATGGGGATTCTGTGTGAGAAAGCAGGGACAGGGTACTGCATTTGGATGATCAGCCATGATCGTATTGAATGGTGGAGCAGGCTCGACAGGCCGAATGGCCTACTCCTGCTCCTAGTTTCTATGTTTCTCCCCAGGCCCCTGGCCTCCTCACCAGATGCCTGGCCTCCTCACCAGGCCACTGGCCTCCTCACCAGACTTTAGGTCTCCTCACCAGATCCCAGGCCTCATCACCAGATCTTAGGACTCCTCCCCAGGCCCCTGGCCTCCTCACCAGGCTCCAGGCCTCCTCACCAGACTTTAGGCCTCCTCACCAGGCCCCAGGCCTCCTCACCAAACCCAGGTTTCCTCACCAGTACCCAGGCCTCGTAACCAGTCCCCCTCACCAGACTTTAGGATTCCTCACCAGGCCCCAGGCCTCCTCACATCTTAGGACTCCTCCCCAGGCCCCATCACCAGGCCCCTGGCCTCCTCACCAGACTGCAGGACTCCTTGTCAGACCCCCAGGCCTCCTCACCAGACCTTAGGACTCCTCACCAAGCCCCAGGCCTCCTCACCAAAACCAGATTTCCTCAGCAGACTTTAGGACTCCTCACCAGGCCCCAGGCCTCCTCACCAGATTTTAGGACTCCTCCCCAGGCTCCATCACCAGGCCCCTGGCCTCCACACCAGACTTCTGGACTCCTTGTCAGACCCCCAGGCCTCCTCACCAGGCCCCTGCCCTCCTCAACAGACTTAAGGACTCCTCACCAGGCCCCAAGCAACCTCATCAGGCCACAAGCCTCCTCACTAGATCTTCGGACTCCTCCCCAGGCCCCTGGCCTCCTCACCAGGCCCCAGGCCTCCTCACCCGACTTTAGGACTCATCAGACCACAGGCCTCCTCACCAGACCTTAGGACTCCCCACCAAGCCCCAGGCCTCCTCACCAGACCCCAGGCCTCCTCAGCAGGCCCTAGGCCTCCTCACCAAACCCAGGGTTCCTCAGCAGAACATGGCCCCAGGCCTCCTCACCAGGCCCCAGGCCTCCTCACCAGATCTTAGGACTCCTCCCCAGGCCCCATCATCAGGCCCCTTGCCTCCTCACCAGACTTCAGGACTCCTTGTCAGACCCCCAGGCCTTCTCACCAGGCCCCTGCCCTCCTCAACTGACTTTAGGACTCCTCACAAGGCCCCAGGCCTCCTCACCTGGCCCCTGGCCTCCTCACCAGACATTAGGAATCCTCACCAGGCCCCAGGCCTCCTCACCAGGCCCCAAGCCTCCTCACCAGGCCCCAGGCCTCCTCACCAGACCTTAAGTCTCGTCACCAGGCCCCAGGCCTCCTCACCAGACTTTAGGACTCCTCACCAGGCCCCAGACCGCCTCACCAGTCCTCAGGCCTCCTCACCAGGCCCCATGCCTCCTCACCAGGCCCCAAGCCTCCTCACCAGATCCCAGGCCTCCTCACCAGATCTTAGGACACCTCCTCAGGCCCCTGGCCTCCTCACCAGGCGCCAGGCCTCCTCGCCAGACTTTAGGACTCATCAGACCCCAGGCCTCCTCACCAGACATTAGGACTCCTCACCAGGCCCCAGGCCTCACCAGTCTTTAGGACTCCTCACCAGGCCCCAGGCCTCCTCACCAGTCCCCAGGCCTCCTCACCAGATATTAGGACTCCTCACCAGACCCCATCACCAGGCCCCAGGCCCCTGGCCTCCTCACCAGACTTTAGGACTCATCAGATCCCAGGCCTCCTCACCAGACCCCAGGCCTCCTCACCAGATCTTAGGAATCCTCCCCAGGCCCCATCACCAGGCCCCTTGGCTCCTCACCAGACTTCAGGACTCCTTGTCAGACCCCCAGGCCTTCTCACCAGGCCCCTGCCCTCCTCAACTGACTTTAGGACTCATCACCAGGCCCCAGGCCTCCTTCACCAGATCTTAGGACTCTTCCCAAGGCCCCTGGCCTCCTCACCTGGCCCCTGGCCTCCTCACCAGACATTAGGAATCCTCACCAGGCCCCAGGCCTCCTCACCAGGCCCCAAGCCTCCTCACCAGACCTTAAGACTCGTCACCAGGCCCCAGGCCTCCTCACCAGACTTTAGGACTCCTCACCAGGCCCCAGACCGCCTCACCAGTCCTCAGGCCTCCTCACCAGGCCCCATGCCTCCTCACCAGGCCCCAAGCCTCCTCACCAGATCCCAGGCCTCCTCACCAGATCTTAGGACACCTCCTCAGGCACCTGGCCTCCTCACCAGGCGCCAGGCCTCCTCGCCAGACTTTAGGACTCATCAGACCCCAGGCCTCCTCACCAGACATTAGGACTCCTCACCAGGCCCCAGGCCTCACCAGTCTTTAGGACTCCTCACCAGGCCCCAGGCCTCCTCACCAGTCCCCAGGCCTCCTCACCAGATATTAGGACTCCTCACCAGACCCCATCACCAGGCCCCAGGCCCCTGGCCTCCTCACCAGACTTTAGGACTCATCAGATCCCAGGCCTCCTCACCAGACCCCAGGCCTCCTCACCAGATCTTAGGAATCCTCCCCAGGCCCCATCACCAGGCCCCTTGGCTCCTCACCAGACTTCAGGACTCCTTGTCAGACCCCCAGGCCTCCTCACCAGGCCCCTGCCCTCCTCAACTGACTTTAGGACTCCTCACAAGGCCCCAGGCCTCCTTCACCAGATCTTAGGACTCTTCCCAAGGCCCCTGGCCTCCTCACCTGGCCCCTGGCCTCCTCACCAGACATTAGGAATCCTCACCAGGCCCCAAGCCTCCTCACCAGGCCCCAAGACTCCTCACCAGGCCCCAAGCCGCCTCAGCAGATCCCAGGCCTCCTCACCAGATCTTAGGACTCCTCCTCAGGCCCCTGGCCTCCTCACCAGTCCCCAGGCCTCCTCACCAGACTTTAGGACTCATCAGACCCCAGGCCTCCTCACCAGACCTTAGGACTCCTCACCAGGCCCCAGGGCTCCTCACCAGACTTTAGGATTCCTCACCAGGACACAAGCCTCCTCACCAGGCACCAGGCATCCTCACCAGATCTTAGGACTCCTCCCCAGGCCCCATCACAAGGACCCTAGCCTCCTCACCAGACTTCAGGACTCCTTGTCAGACCCCCAGGCCACCTCACCAGTCCATAAATCTCATCACCAGGACTCCTCAACAGTCCTTAAGTCTCCTCACCAGGCCCCAGGCCTCCTCACCAGATCTTAGGACTCCTCCCAAGGCCCCCTCACCAGACTTAGGACTCCTACCCAGGCCCCATCACCAGGCCCCTGGCCTCCTCACCAGCCTTTAGGACTCATCAGATGCCAGGCCTTCTCACCAAGCCCCAGGCATCCTCACCAGACCCCATGCCTCCTCACCAGTCCCCAGGCCTCCTCACCAGATCTTAGGCCTCCTCACCAGACCCCAGGACTCCTCACCAGACCCCAGGCCTCCTCGCCAGATCTTAGGACTCCTCCCAAGGCCCAATCACCAGGCCCCAGGCCCCTGGCCTCCTCACCAGACTTTAGGACTCTTCATCAGACGCCAGGCCTCCTCACCAGGCCCCTGGCCTCCTCACCAGACTTTAGGACTCCTCACCAGGCCCCAGGCCTCTTCACCCGATCTTAGGACTCTTCCCATGGCCCCTGGCCTCCTCACCAGACATTAAGACTCCTCATCGTGCCCCAAGCCTCCTCACCAGATCCCAGGCCTCATCACCAGATCTTAGGACTCCCCCCAGACCCCAGGCCTCCTCACCAGACCTTAGGATTCCTCACCAAGCCCCAGGCCTCCTCACCAGGCCTCCTCACCAAACCCAGGGTTCCTCAACAGAACCCAGGCCCCAGGCCTCGTCACCAGTCCCCAGGCCTCCTCACCATCCCCAGGCCTCCTCACCAGGCCCCTGCCCTCCTCAACAGACATTAGGAATCCTCACCAGGCCCCAAGCCTCCTCACCAGGCCCCAAGCCTCCTCACCAGATCCCAGGCCTCCTCACCAGGCCCCATGCCTCCTTACCAGACTTTAGGACTCATCAGACTCCAGGCCACCTCACCAGACCTTAGGACTCCTCACCAAGCCCCAGGCCACCTCATCAGACCCCAGGCCTCCTCACCAAACCAAGGTTTCCTCACCAGAACCCAGGACCCTGGCCTCGTCATCGTCCCCAGGCCTCCTCACCATCCCCAGGCCTCCTCGCCAGTCCTTAATTCTCCTCAGCAGGCCCCAGGCCACCTCACCAGACTTTAGGATTCCTCACCAGGCCCCAGGCATCCTCACCAGATCTTTGGACTCCTCCACAGGCACCATAACCAGGCCCCTGGCCTCCTCACCAGACTTCAGGACTCCTTGACAGACCCCAGGCCTCCTCATCAGTCCTTAAGTCTCCTCACCAGGCCTCCTCACCAGACCTTAAGTCTCCTCACCAGGCCCCAGGCCTCCTCACCAGTCCTTAGGACACCTCCCAAGGCCCCAGGCCTCCTCACCAGTCCTTAGGACACCTCCCAAGGCCCCAGGCCTCCTCACCAGGCCCCTGGCTTCCTCACCAGACTTTAGGACTCCTCACCATGCCTCCTCACCAGTCCCCAGGCCTCCTCACCAGACTTTAGGATTCCTCACGAGTCCCCAGGCCTCCTCACCAGATCTTAGGACTCCTCACCAGGCCCCAGGCCTGCTCACCAGGCTTTAGGATTCCTCAACAGGCCCCAGGCCTCCTCACCAGGCCCCAGGCCTCCTCACCAGATCTTAGGACTCCCCCCCAGTCCCCATCACCAGGCCCCTGGCCTCCTCACCAGATTTCACGACTCCTTGACAGTCCCCCAGGTCTCCTCAGCAGTCCTTAAGTCTCCTCACCAGGCCTCTTCACCAGAGCTTAAGTCTCCTAACCATGCCCAGGCCTCCTCACCAGTCCTTAGGTCTCCTCACCAGGCCCGAGGCCTCCTCACCAGATCTTAGGACACGTCCCAAGGCCCCAGGCCTCCTCACCAGGCCCCAGGCCCCTGGCTTCCTCACAAGACTTTAGGACTCCTCACCAGGCCCCAGGCCTCCTCACCAGACCCCAGGCCGCCTCACCAGATCTTAGGACTCCTCACCAGACCCCAGGCCTCCTCACCAGATCCTAGGACTCTTCCCAAGGCCCCTGGCCTCCTCACCAGGACCCTGGCCCCCTCCCCAGACATTAGGACTCCTCACCAGGAACCAAGCCTCCTCACCAGGCCCCAAGCCTCCTCATCAGGACCAGGCCTCATCACCAGATCTTTGGACTGCTCCCCAGGCCCCTTGCCTCCTTACCAGGCCCCCTCACCAAACTTTAGGACTCATCAGACCCGAGGCCTCCTTACCAGACCTTAGGACTCCTCACCAAGCCCCATGCCTCGTCACCAGACCCCAGGCCTCCTCACCAGGTCCCAGGCCTCCTCACCAAACCCAGGATCCTCACCAGAACCCAGGCCTCGTCACCAGTACCCAGGCCTCATCACCAGTCCCCAGGCCTCCTCACCAGTCCTTAAGTCTCCTCACCAGGCCCAAGGCCTCCTCGCAAGGACCCATCCCCTGGCCTCCTCACCAGACGCCAGTCCTCCTCACCAGACCTTAGTACCCCTCACCAGGCCTTAGGCCTCATCACCATACCCCAGGCCTCCTCACCATACCCCAGGCCTCCTCACCAGGCCTTTGGCCCCCTCATCAGACCCCATGCCTCCTCAGCAGGCCACAGGCCACCTCAGATGATCATAGGACTCCTCCCCAGGCCTCCTCAACAGGCCCCAGGCCCCTGGCCTCCTCACCAGAATTTAGGACTCCTCACCAGGCCCCAGGTCTCGTCACCATATCTTAGGACTCCTACCCAGGCCCCATCACCAGGCCCCTGGCCTCCTCACCAGGCCGCAGGCCCCTGGCCTCCTCACCAGACTTTAGAACTCCTCACCAGACCACAGGCCTCCTCACCAGTCCCCTGGCCTCCTCACCAGGCCCCTGGCCCTCTCACCAGTTATTAACACTCCTCACCAGGCCCCAAGCCTCCTCACCAGGCCCCAAGCCTCCTCAGCAGGACCAGACCTCATCACCAGATCTTAGTACTGCTCCCCAGGCCCCTTGCCTCCTTACCAGGCCCCAGGCCTCCTCACCAAACTTTAGGATTCATCAGACCCCAGGCCTCCTTACCAGACCTTAGGACACCTCACCAAGCCCCATGCCTCGTCACCAGACCCCAGGCCTCCTCACCAGGTCCCAGGCCTCCTTACCAAACCCAGGTTTCCTCACCAGAACTCAGGCCTCGTCACCAGTCCCCAGGCCTCGTCCCCAGGCCTCCTTACCATCCCCAGGCCTCCTCACCAGTCCTTAAGTCTCCTCACCAGGACCCATCCCCTGGCCCCCTCACCAGGCCCCAGGCCTCCTCACCAGACCCCAGGCCTCCTCACCAGACCCCAGGCCGCCTCACCAGATCGTAGGACTCCTCACCAGACCCCAGGCCTCCTCACCAGATCCTAGGACTCTTCCCAAGGCCCCTGGCCTCCTCACCAGGACCCTGGCCCCCTCACCAGACATTAGGACTCCTCACCAGGAACCAAGCCTCCTCACCAGGCCCCAAGCCTCCTCATCAGGACCAGGCCTCATCACCAGATCTTTGGACTGCTCCCCAGGTCCCTTGCCTCCTTACCAGGCCCCCTCACCAAACTTTAGGACTCATCAGACCCGAGGCCTCCTTACCAGACCTTAGGACTCCTCACCAAGCCCCATGCCTCGTCACCAGACCCCAGGCCTCCTCACCAGGTCCCAGGCCTCCTCACCAAACCCAGGATCCTCACCAGAACCCAGGCCTCGTCACCAGTACCCAGGCCTCGTCACCAGTCCGCAGGCCTCCTCACCAGTCCTTAAGTCTCCTCACCAGGCCCAAGGCCTCCTCGCAAGGACCCATCCCCTGGCCTCCTCACCAGACGCCAGTCCTCCTCACCAGACCTTAGGACCCCTCACCAGGCCTTAGGCCTCATCACCATACCCCAGGCCTCCTCACCATACCCCAGGCCTCCTCACCAGGCCTTTGACCCCCTCATCAGACCCCATGCCTCCTCAGCAGGCCACAGGCCACCTCAGATGATCATAGGACTCCTCCCCAGGCCTCCTCAACAGGCACCAGGCCCCTGGCCTCCTCACCAGAATTTAGGACTCCTCACCAGGCCCCAGGTCTCGTCACCATATCTTAGGACTCCTACCCAGGCCTCGTCACCAGTCCCCAGGCCTCGTCACCAGTCCCCAGGCCTCCTTACCATCCCCAGGCCTCCTCACCAGTCCTTAAGTCTCCTCACCAGGACCCATCCCCTGGCCTCCTCACCAGACCCTAGGCCTGCTCATCAGGCCTTAGGCCTCATCACCATACGCCAGGCCTCCTCACCATACCCCAGGCCTCCTCACCATACCCCAGGCCTCCTCACCAGTCCCCAGGCCTCCTCACCAATCCCCCTCACCAGACCCCAGGCCTCCTCACCAGGCCCCATCACCAGGCCCCAGGCATCCTCACCAGGCCCCTGGCCTCCTCACCAGACTTTAGCACTCCTCATCAGACCCCAGGCCTCCTCACCAAACCCAGGCAACCTCACCAGGCTTTAGGCCTCCTCACCATACCCCAGGCCTCCTCACCAATCCTTAGGCCTCCTCACCAGACCCCCTCACCAGTCCCCAGGCTTCCTCACCAGTCCTTAGGACTCCTCACCAGACCCCAGGCCTCCTCACCAGGCCCCTGGCATCCTCACCAGACTTCAGGACTCCTCACCAGGCCCCAGGCCTCCTCACCAGATCTTAGGACTCCTCCCCAGGCCTCCTCACCAGTCCCCAGGCCTCCTCACCTGTTCCCAGGCCGCCTCACCAGGCCCCAGACCTCCTCACCAGGTCCCAGGCTTCCTCACCATTTCTTAGGACTCCTCCCCAAGCCCCATCACCAGGCCCCAGGACCCTGGCCTCCTCACCAGTCCCCCTGCCTCCTCACCAGTCCTTAGGACTCCTCACCAGGCCCCAGGCCTCCTCACCAGGCCTCCTGACCAGATCCAAGGCCTCCTCACCAGATCTTAGGACTCCTCACCAGGCCCCAGGCCTCCTTGCCAGGCCCCAGTACCCTGGCCTCCTCACCAGTCTTTAGGATTACTCACCAGGCCCCAGGCCTCCTCACCAGGCCCCAGGCCCCTGGCAGCCTCACCAAACAACAGGCCCCTGGCCTCTTCACCAGACCCTAGGCCTCCTCACCAGACTTTAGGACACCTCATCAGACCCCAGGCCTCCTCACCAGTCCTCCTCACCAGGCCGCAGGCCTCCTCTCCAGGGCCTAGGCCTCTTCACCAGACCCTAGGCCTCCTCACCAGACCAAGGCCACTTCACCAGGCCTTAGGCCTCCTCATCATACCCCTGGCTTCCTCACCAGGCCTTAGGCCTCCTCACCAGACCCTAGGCCCCAGGACTCATCAGACCCCAGACCTCCTCACCAGATCTTAGGACTCCTCCCCAGGCCCCAGGCCTCCTCACCAGGCCCCTGGCCTCCTCACCAGGCCCCAAACCCCTGGCCTCCTCACCAGACATTAGGACTCCTCACCAGGCCCCAGGCCTCCTCACCAGGCCCCAGTCACCTGGCCATTCACCAGACTTTAGGACTCCTGACCAAATCCCAGGCCTCCTCACCAAACATTAGGACTCCTCATCAGTGCCAAGGCCTCCTCACCAGTCCTTTGGACTCCTCACCAGGCCCCAGGCCTCCACACCAGACTTTTGGACTCCTCACCAGGCACCAGGCCTCCTTACCAGATCTTAGGACTCCTCCCCTGGCCTCCTCACCAAACCCAGGACTCCTCACCACACCCTGGCTTCCTCACCAGACCCAAGGCCCCAGGCCTCCTCATCAGAATCCAGGCCTCTTCACCAGTCCACAGGCCTCCTCACCAGTCTTTAGGACTCCTCACCCGGCCTCCTCACCAGATCTTAGGACTCCTCCCCAGGCCCCAGGCCTGCTCACCAGGCCCCAGGCCTCCTCACAAGTCCTTAAGTCTCCTCACCAGGCCCCAGGCCTCCTCACCAGATCTGAGGACTCCTCCCAAGGCCCCAGGCCTCCTCACCAGGCCCCAGGCCCCTGGCTTCCTCACCAAACTTTAGGACCCCTCACTAGGCCCCAGGCCTCCTCACTAGTCCCCAGGCCTCCTCACCAGATCTTAGGACTCCTCCCCAGGCCACATCACCAGGCCCCTGGCCTCCTCACCAGGGCCCAGGCATCCTCACTAAACCCAGGCAACCTCACCAGGCTTTAGGCTTCCTCACCATACCCCAGGACTCCTCACTAGACCCCCTCACCAGTCCACAGGCTTTCTCACCAGTCCTTAGGACTCCTCACCAGACCCCAGGCCTCCGCACCAGGCCCCTGGCATCCTCACCAGACTTCAGGACTCCTCACCAGGCCCCAGGCCTCCTCACCAGATCTTAGGACTCCTCCCCAGGCCTCCTCAGCAGTCCCCAGGCCTCCTCACCTGTTCCCAGGCTGCCTCACCAGGCCCCAGACCTCCTCACCAGGCCCCAGACCTCCTCACCAGGTCCCAGGCTTTCTCACCAGATCTTAGGACTCCTCCCCAGGCCCCAGGCCTCCTCACCAGGCCCCAGGCCTCCTCACAAGTCCTTAAGTCTCCTCACCAGGCCCCAGGCCTCCTCACCAGATCTGAGGACTCCTCCCAAGGCCCCAGGCCTCCTCACCAGGCCTCAGGCCCCTGGCTTCCTCACCAAACTTTAGGACCCCTCACTAGGCCCCAGGCCTCCTCATTAGTCCCCAGGCCTCCTCACCAGATCTTAGGGCTCCTCCCCAGGCCACATCACCAGGCCCCTGGCCTCCTCACCAGGGCCCAGGCATCCTCACCAAACCCAGGCAACCTCACCAGGCTTTAGGCTTCCTCACCATACCCCAGGCCTCCTCACTAGACCCCCTCACCAGTCCACAGGCTTCCTCACCAGACCCCCAGCCTCCTCACCAGTCCTTAGGACTCCTCACCAGGCCCCAGGCCTCCTCACCAGGCCTCCTCACCAGATCCAAGGCCTCCTCACCAGATCTTAGGACTCCTCCCCAGGCCCCAGGCCTCCTCGCCAGGCCCCAGTACCCTGGCCTCCTCACCAGACTTTAGGATTACTCACCAGGCCCCAGGCCTCCTCACCAGGCCCCAGGGCTCCTCACCAGATCTTAGGACTCTTCCCCAGGCCCTATCACCAATCACCAGGCCCCAGGCCCCTGGCAGCCTCACCAAACACCAGGCTCCTGGCCTCCTCACCAGACGTTAGGACACCTCATCAGACCCCAGGCCTTCTCACCAGTCCTCCTCACCAGGCCGCAGGCCTTCTCTCCAGGCCCTAGGCCTCTTCACCAGACCCTAGGCCTCCTCACCAGACCAAGGCCACTTCACCAGGCCTCAGGCCTCCTCACCATACCCCGGGCTTCCTCACCAGGCCTTAGGCCTCCTCACCAGACCCTAGGCCCCAGGACTCATCAGACCCCAGACCTCCACACCTGTCCACAGACCTCCTCACCAGTCCTTAGGGCTCTGCACCAGGCCCCAGGCCTCCTCACCAGATCTTAGGACTCCTCCCCAGGCCACAGGCCTCCTCACCAGGCCCCAGGCCTCCTCACCAGACCCCAGGCCTCCTCACCAGACCCCAGGCCGCCTCACCAGATCGTAGGACTCCTCACCAGACCCCAGGCCTCCTCACCAGATCCTAGGACTCTTCCCAAGGCCCCTGGCCTCCTCACCAGGACCCTGGCCCCCTCCCCAGACATTAGGACTCCTCACCAGGAACCAAGCCTCCTCACCAGGCCCCAAGCCTCCTCATCAGGACCAGGCCTCATCACCAGATCTTTGGACTGCTCCCCAGGCCCCTTGCCTCCTTACCAGGCCCCCTCACCAAACTTTAGGACTCATCAGACCCGAGGCCTCCTTACCAGACCTTAGGACTCCTCACCAAGCCCCATGCCTCGTCACCAGACCCCAGGCCTCCTCACCAAACCCAGGATCCTCACCAGAACCCAGGCCTCGTCACCAGTACCCAGGCCTCGTCACCAGTCCCCTGGCCTCCTCACCAGGCCCCTGGCCCTCTCACCAGTTATTAACACTCCTCACCAGGCCCCAAGCCTCCTCACCAGGCCCCAAGCCTCCTCAGCAGGACCAGACCTCATCACCAGATCTTAGTACTGCTCCCCAGGCCCCTTGCCTCCTTACCAGGCCCCAGGCCTCCTCACCAAACTTTAGGATTCATCAGACCCCAGGCCTCCTTACCAGACCTTAGGACACCTCACCAAGCCCCATGCCTCGTCACCAGACCCCAGGCCTCCTCACCAGGTCCCAGGCCTCCTTACCAAACCCAGGTTTCCTCACCAGAACTCAGGCCTCGTCACCAGTCCCCAGGCCTCGTCACCAGTCCCCAGGCCTCCTTACCATCCCCAGGCCTCCTCACCAGTCCTTAAGTCTCCTCACCAGGACCCATCCCCTGGCCTCCTCACCAGGCCCCAGGCCTCCTCACCAGACCCCAGGCCTCCTCACCAGACCCCAGGCCGCCTCACCAGATCGTAGGACTCCTCACCAGACCCCAGGCCTCCTCACCAGATCCTAGGACTCTTCCCAAGGCCCCTGGCCTCCTCACCAGGACCCTGGCCCCCTCACCAGACATTAGGACTCCTCACCAGGAACCAAGCCTCCTCACCAGGCCCCAAGCCTCCTCATCAGGACCAGGCCTCATCACCAGATCTTTGGACTGCTCCCCAGGTCCCTTGCCTCCTTACCAGGCCCCCTCACCAAACTTTAGGACTCATCAGACCCGAGGCCTCCTTACCAGACCTTAGGACTCCTCACCAAGCCCCATGCCTCGTCACCAGACCCCAGGCCTCCTCACCAGGTCCCAGGCCTCCTCACCAAACCCAGGATCCTCACCAGAACCCAGGCCTCGTCACCAGTACCCAGGCCTCGTCACCAGTCCCCAGGCCTCCTCACCAGTCCTTAAGTCTCCTCACCAGGCCCAAGGCCTCCTCGCAAGGACCCATCCCCTGGCCTCCTCACCAGACGCCAGTCCTCCTCACCAGACCTTAGTACCCCTCACCAGGCCTTAGGCCTCATCACCATACCCCAGGCCTCCTCACCATACCCCAGGCCTCCTCACCAGGCCTTTGGCCCCCTCATCAGACCCCATGCCTCCTCAGCAGGCCACAGGCCACCTCAGATGATCATAGGACTCCTCCCCAGGCCTCCTCAACAGGCCCCAGGCCCCTGGCCTCCTCACCAGAATTTAGGACTCCTCACCAGGCCCCAGGTCTCGTCACCATATCTTAGGACTCCTACCCAGGCCCCATCACCAGGCCCCTGGCCTCCTCACCAGGCCGCAGGCCCCTGGCCTCCTCACCAGACTTTAGAACTCCTCACCAGACCACAGGCCTCCTCACCAGTGCCCTGGCCTCCTCACCAGGCCCCTGGCCCTCTCACCAGTTATTAACACTCCTCACCAGGCCCCAAGCCTCCTCACCAGGCCCCAAGCCTCCTCAGCAGGACCAGACCGCATCACCAGATCTTAGTACTGCTCCCCAGGCCCCTTGCCTCCTTACCAGGCCCCAGGCCTCCTCACCAAACTTTAGGATTCATCAGACCCCAGGCCTCCTTACCAGACCTTAGGACTCCTCACCAAGCCCCATGCCTCGTCACCAGACCCCAGGCCTCCTCACCAGGTCCCAGGCCTCCTTACCAAACCCAGGTTTCCTCACCAGAACCCAGGCCTCGTCACCAGTCCCCAGGCCTCATCACCAGTCCCCAGGCCTCCTTACCATCCCCAGGCCTCCTCACCAGTCCTTAAGTCTCCTCACCAGGACCCATCCCCTGGCCTCCTCACCAGACCCTAGGCCTGCTCATCAGGCCTTAGGCCTCATCACCATACGCCAGGCCTCCTCACCATACCCCAGGCCTCCTCACCATACCCCAGGCCTCCTCACCAGTCCCCAGGCCTCCTCACCAATCCCCCTCACCAGACCCCAGGCCTCCTCACCAGGCCCCATCACCAGGCCCCAGGCATCCTCACCAGGCCCCTGGCCTCCTCACCAGACTTTAGCACTCCTCATCAGACCCCAGGCCTCCTCACCAAACCCAGGCAACCTCACCAGGCTTTAGGCCTCCTCACCATACCCCAGGCCTCCTCACCAATCCTTAGGCCTCCTCACCAGACCCCCTCACCAGTCCCCAGGCTTCCTCACCAGTCCTTAGGACTCCTCACCAGACCCCAGGCCTCCTCACCAGGCCCCTGGCATCCTCACCAGACTTCAGGACTCCTCACCAGGCCCCAGGCCTCCTCACCAGATCTTAGGACTCCTCCCCAGGCCTCCTCACCAGTCCCCAGGCCTCCTCACCTGTTCCCAGGCCGCCTCACCAGGCCCCAGACCTCCTCACCAGGTCCCAGGCTTCCTCACCAGATCTTAGGACTCCTCCCCAAGCCCCATCACCAGGCCCCAGGACCCTGGCCTCCTCACCAGTCCCCCTGCCTCCTCACCAGTCCTTAGGACTCCTCACCAGGCCCCAGGCCTCCTCACCAGGCCTCCTGACCAGATCCAAGGCCTCCTCACCAGATCTTAGGACTCCTCACCAGGCCCCAGGCCTCCTTGCCAGGCCCCAGTACCCTGGCCTCCTCACCAGTCTTTAGGATTACTCACCAGGCCCCAGGCCTCCTTACCAGTCCTCCTCACCAGGCCGCAGGCCTCCTCTCCAGGGCCTAGGCCTCTTCACCAGACCCTAGGCCTCCTCACCAGACCAAGGCCACTTCACCAGGCCTTAGGCCTCCTCATCATACCCCTGGCTTCCTCACCAGGCCTTAGGCCTCCTCACCAGACCCTAGGCCCCAGGACTCATCAGACCCCAGACCTCCTCACCAGATCTTAGGACTCCTCCCCAGGCCCCAGGCCTCCTCACCAGGCCCCTGGCCTCCTCACCAGGCCCCAAACCCCTGGCCTCCTCACCAGACATTAGGACTCCTCACCAGGCCCCAGGCCTCCTCACCAGGCCCCAGTCACCTGGCCATTCACCAGACTTTAGGACTCCTGACCAAATCCCAGGCCTCCTCACCAAACATTAGGACTCCTCATCAGTGCCAAGGCCTCCTCACCAGTCCTTTGGACTCCTCACCAGGCCCCAGGCCTCCTCACCAGGCCCCAGGCCTCCACACCAGACTTTTGGACTCCTCACCAGGCACCAGGCCTCCTTACCAGATCTTAGGACTCCTCCCCTGGCCTCCTCACCAAACCCAGGACTCCTCACCACACCCTGGCTTCCTCACCAGACCCAAGGCCCCAGGCCTCCTCATCAGAATCCAGGCCTCTTCACCAGTCCACAGGCCTCCTCACCAGTCTTTAGGACTCCTCACCAGGCCTCCTCACCAGATCTTAGGACTCCTCCCCAGGCCCCAGGCCTGCTCACCAGGCCCCAGGCCTCCTCACAAGTCCTTAAGCCTCCTCACCAGATCTGAGGACTCCTCCCAAGGCCCCAGGCCTCCTCACCAGGCCCCAGGCTTCCTCACCAAACTTTAGGACCCCTCACTAGGCCCCAGGCCTCCTCACTAGTCCCCAGGCCTCCTCACCAGATCTTAGGACTCCTCCCCAGGCCACATCACCAGGCCCCTGGCCTCCTCACCAGGGCCCAGGCATCCTCACTAAACCCAGGCAACCTCACCAGGCTTTAGGCTTCCTCACCATACCCCAGGCCTCCTCACTAGACCCCCTCACCAGTCCACAGGCTTCCTCACCAGACCCCCAGCCTCCTCACCAGTCCTTAGGACTCCTCACCAGGCCCCAGGCCTCCTCACCAGGCCCCAGGCCCCTGGCCTCCACACCAGACTTTAGGACTCCTCACCAGGCACCAGGCCTCCTTACCAGATCTTAGGACTCCTCCCCTGGCCTCCTCACCAGGCCCCAGACCCCAGGCCTCCTCACCAAACCCAGGACTCCTCACCACACCCTGGCTTCCTCACCAGACCCCAGGCCCCAGGACTCCTCATCAGAATCCAGGCCTCCTCACCAGTCCTCAGGCCTCCTCCCCAGGCCCCAGGCCGCCTCACCAGGCCCCAGGCCTCCTCACAAGTCCTTAGGTCACCTCACCAGGCCCCAGGCCTCCTCACCAGATCTTAGGACTCCTCCCAAGGCCCCAGGCCTCCTCACCAGGCCCCAGGCCCCTGGCTTCCTCACCAAACTTTAGGACCCCTCACTAGGCCCCAGGCCTCCTCATTAGTCCCCAGGCCTCCTCACCAGATCTTAGGACTCCTCCCCAGGCCACATCACCAGGCCCCTGGCCTCCTCACCAGGGCCCAGGCATCCTCACCAAACCCAGGCAACCTCACCAGGCTTTAGGCTTCCTCACCATACCCCAGGCCTCCTCACTAGACCCCCTCACCAGTCCACAGGCTTCCTCACCAGACCCCCAGCCTCCTCACCAGTCCTTAGGACTCCTCACCAGGCCCCAGGCCTCCTCACCAGGCCTCCTCACCAGATCCAAGGCCTCCTCACCAGATCTTAGGACTCCTCCCCAGGCCCCAGGCCTCCTTGCCAGGCCCCAGTACCCTGGCCTCCTCACCAGACTTTAGGATTACTCACCAGGCCCCAGGCCTCCTCACCAGGCCCCAGGGCTCCTCACCAGATCTTAGGACTCTTCCCCAGGCCCTATCACCAATCACCAGGCCCCAGGCCCCTGGCAGCCTCACCAAACACCAGGCTCCTGGCCTCCTCACCAGACGTTAGGACACCTCATCAGACCCCAGGCCTTCTCACCAGTCCTCCTCACCAGGCCGCAGGCCTTCTCTCCAGGCCCTAGGCCTCTTCACCAGACCCTAGGCCTCCTCACCAGACCAAGGCCACTTCACCAGGCCTCAGGCCTCCTCACCATACCCCGGGCTTCCTCACCAGGCCTTAGGCCTCCTCACCAGACCCTAGGCCCCAGGACTCATCAGACCCCAGACCTCCACACCTGTCCACAGACCTCCTCACCAGTCCTTAGGGCTCTGCACCAGGCCCCAGGCCTCCTCACCAGATCTTAGGACTCCTCCCCAGGCCACAGGCCTCCTCACCAGGCCCCTGGCCTCCTCACCAGGCCCCAAGCACCTGGCCTCCTCACCAGACATTAGGACTCCTCACCAGGCCCCAGGCCTCCTCACCAGGCCCCAGTCCCCTGGCCATTCACCAGAGTTTAGGACTCCTCACCAAATCTTAGGCCTCCTCACCAAACATTAGGACTCCTCATCAGTCCCGAGACCTCCTCACCAGTCCTTAGGACTCCACACCAGGCCCCAGGCCTCCGCACCAGACTTTTGGACTCCTCACCAGGCACCAGGCCTCCTTACCAGATCTTAGGACTCCTCCCCTGGCCTCCTCACCAGGCCCCAGACCCCAGGCCTCCTCACCAAACCCAGGACTCCTCACCACACCCTGGCTTCCTCACCAGACCCCAGGCCCCAGGACTCCTCATCAGAATCCAGGCCTCCTCACCAGTCCTCAGGCCTCCTCCCCAGGCCCCAGGCCGCCTCACCAGGCCCCAGGCCTCCTCACAAGTCCTTAGGTCACCTCACCAGGCCCCAGGCCTCCTCACCAGATCTTAGGACTCCTCCCAAGGCCCCAGGCCTCCTCACCAGGCCCCAGGCCCCTGGCTTCCTCACCAAACTTTAGGACTCCTCACCAGGCCCCAGGCCTCCTCACCAGATCTTAGGACTCCTCCCCACGCCACATCACCAGGCCCCTGGCCTCCTCACCAGGTCCCAGGCCTCCTTACCAAACCCAGGTTTCCTCACCAGAACCCAGGCCTCGTCACCAGTCCCCAGGCCTCGTCACCAGTCCTTAAGTCTCCTCACCAGGACCCATCCCCTGGCCTCCTCACCAGACCCTAGGCCTGCTCACCAGGCCTTAGGCCTCATCACCATACGCCAGGCCTCCTCACCATACCCCAGGCCTCCTCACCTTACCCCAGGCCTCCTCACCAGTCCCCAGGCCTCCTCACCAGTCCCCCTCACCAGACCCCAGGCCTCCTCACCAGACCTTAGTACTCCTCACCAGGCCCCTGGCCTACTCACCAGGCCCCATCACCAGGCCCCAGGCATCCTCGCCAGGCCCCTGGCCTCCTCACCAGACTTTAGTACTCCTCATCAGACCCCAGGCCTCCTCACCAAACCCAGGCAACCTCACCAGGCTTTAGGCCTCCTCACCATACCCCAGGCCTCCTCACCAAGCCTTAGGCCTCCTCACCAGACCCCCTCACCAGTCCCCAGGCTTCCTCACCAGTCCTTAGGACTCCTCACCAGACCCCAGGCCTCCTCACCAGGCCCCTGGCATCCTCACCAGACTTCAGGACTCCTCACCAGGCCCCAGGCCTCCTCACCTGTTTACAGGCCGCCTCACCAGGCCCCAGACCTCCTCACCAGGTCCCAGGCTTCCTCACCAGATCTTAGGACTCCTCCCCAAGCCCCATCACCAGGCCCCAGGACCCTGGCCTCCTCACCAGTCCTTAGGACTCCTCACCAGGCCCCAGGCCTCCTTACCAGGCCTCCTGACCAGATCCAAGGCCTCCTCACCAGATCTTAGGACTCCTCACCAGGCCCCAGGCCTCCTCGCCAGCCTCCAGTACCATGGCCTCCTCACCAGACTTTAGGATTACTCACCAGGCCCCAGGCCTCCTCACCAGGCCCCAGGCCCCTGGCAGCCTCACCAAACAACCGGCCCCTGGCCTCCTCCCCAGGCCCCTGGCCTCCTCACCAGACTTTAGGACACCTCATCAGACCCCAGGCCTCCTCACCAGTCCTCCTCACCAGGCCGCAGGCCTCCTCTCCAGGCCCTAGGCCTCTTCACCAGACCCTAGGCCTCCTCACCAGACCAAGGCCACTTCACCAGGCCTTAGGCCTCCTCATCATACCCCTGGCTTCCTCACCAGGCCTTAGGCCTCCTCACCAGACCCTAGGCCCCAGGACTCATCAGACCCCAGACCTCCTCACCAGATCTTAGGACTCCTCCCCAGGCCCCAGGCCTCCTCACCAGACCCCTGGCCTCCTCACCAGGCCCCAAACCCCTGGCCTCCTCACCAGACATTAGGACTCCTCCCCAGGCCCCAGGCCTCCTCACCAGGCCCCAGGCCTCCTCACCAGATCTGAGGACTCCTCCCAAGGCCCCAGGCCTCCTCACCAGGCCCCAGGCCCCTGGCTTCCTCACCAAACTTTAGGACCCCTCACTAGGCCCCAGGCCTCCTCATTAGTCCCCAGGCCTCCTCACCAGATCTTAGGGCTCCTCCCCAGGCCACATCACCAGGCCCCTGGCCTCCTCACCAGGGCCCAGGCATCCTCACCAAACCCAGGCAACCTCACCAGGCTTTAGGCTTCCTCACCATACCCCAGGCCTCCTCACTAGACCCCCTTACCAGTCCACAGGCTTCCTCACCAGTCCTTAGGACTCCTCACCAGACCCCAGGCCTCCGCACCAGGCCCTTGGCATCCTCACCAGACTTCAGGACTCCTCACCAGGCCCCAGGCCTCCTCACCAGATCTTAGGACTCCTCCCCAGGCCTCCTCAGCAGTCCCCAGGCCTCCTCACCTGTTCCCAGGCCGCCTCACCAGGCCCCAGACCTCCTCACCAGGCCCCAGACCTCCTCACCAGGTCCCAGGCTTCCTCACCAGATCTTAGGACTCCTCCCAAGGCCCCATCACCAGGCCCCAGGCCTCATCACCAGAACCCCAGCCTCCTCACCAGTCCTTAGGACTCCTCAGCAGGCCCCAGGCCTCCTCACCAGGCCTCCTCACCAGATCCAAGGCCTCCTCACCAGATCTTAGGACTCCTTCCCAGGCCCCAGGCCTCCTCGCCAGGCCCCAGTACCCTGGCCTCCTCACCAGACTTTAGGATTACTCACCAGTCCCCAGGCCTCCTCACTAGGCCCCAGGGCTCCTCACCAGATCTTAGGACTCTTCCCCAGCCCCTATCACCAGGCCCCAGGCCCCTGGCAGCCTCACCAAACACCAGGCTCCTGGCCTCCTCACCAGACTTTAGGACACCTCATCAGACCCCAGGCCTTCTCACCAGTCCTCCTCACCAGGCCGCAGGCCTTCTCTCCAGGCCCTAGGCCTCTTCACCAGACCAAGGCCACTTCACCAGGCCTCAGGCCTCCTCACCATACCCCGGGCTTCCTCACCAAGCCTAGGCCTCCTCACCAGACCCTAGGCCCAAGGACTCATCAGACCCCAGACCTCCACACCTGTCCACAGACCTCCTCACCAGTCCTTAGGGCTCTGCACCAGGCCCCAGGCCTCCTCACCAGATCTTAGGACTCCTCCCCAGGCCACAGGCCTCACCAGGCCCCTGGCCTCCTCACCAGACTTTAGGATTACTCACCAGTCCCCAGGCCTCCTCACCAGGCCCCAGGCCTCCTCACCAGATCTTAGAACTCTTCGCAAGGCCCCAAGCCTCCTCACCAGGCCCCAAGCCTCCTCACCAGATCCCAGGCCTCATCACCAGATCTTAGGACTCCTCCCCAAGCCCCTGGCCTCCTAACCAGGCCCCAGTCCTCCTCACCAGACTTTAGGACTCATCAGACCTCAGGCCTCCTCACCAGACCTTAGGACACCTCAACAAGCCACAGTCCTCCTCCCCAGACCCCAGGCCTCCTCACCAGGCCCCAGGCCTCCTCATGAAACCCAGGTTTCCTCACCAGAACCCAGGCCACAGGCCTCATCACCAGTCCCCAGGCCTCCTCACCATCCCCAGGCCTCCTCAACAGATCTCAGGACTCCTCTCCAGGCCCCATCACCAGGCCCCTGGCCTCCTCACCAGACTTCAGGACTCCTTGTTAGACCTGCAGGCCTCCTCACCAGTCCTTAAGTCTCCTCACCAGGCCCCAGGCCTCCTCACCAGACCTTAAGTCTCACCAGGCCCCAGGCCTCCTCACCAGAACTTAGGACTCCTCACCAGGCCCCAGACTGCCTCACCAGTCCCCAGGCCTCCTCACCAGTCCTTAGGTCTCCTCACCAGGCCCCAGGCCACCTCACCAGATCTTAGGACTCCTCCCCAGGCCCCAGGCCCCTGGCTTCCTCACCAGACATTAGGACTCCTCACCAGGCCCCAGGTCTCCTCACCAGTCCCCAGGCCTCCTCACCAGATCTTAGGACTCGTCACCAGACCCCATCACCAGGCCCCAGGCCCCTGGCCTCCTCACCAGACGTTAGGACTCATCAGATGCCAGGCCTCCTCACCAGACCTTAGGCCTCCTCACCAGACCCCAGGCCTCCTCACCAGATCTTAAGACTCCTCACCAGACTCCAGGCCTCCTCACCAGATCTTAGGACTCCTCCCCAGGCCCCATCCCCAGGCCCCAGACCCCTGGCCTCATCACCAGGTCCCTGGCCTCCTCACCAGACTTTAGGACACTTCACCAGATGCCAGGCCTCCTCACCAGGCCCCAGTCCTCCTAAACAGACACCAGGCCTCCTCACCAGATGCCAGGCCTCCTCCTCAGGCCCCTAGCCTCCTCACCAGGCCCCTGGCCTCCACACCAGACTTTAGGACTCCTCGCCAGGCCCCAGGCATCCTCAGCAGATCTTAGGACACTTCCCAAGGCCCCAGGCTTCCTCACCAGGCCCCTCGCCCCCTCATCAGACCTGAGGCCTCCTCACCAGACCCAGGTTTCCTCACCATCCCCAGGCCTCCTCACCAGTCCTTAAGTCTCCTCAGCAGGCCCCAGGCCTCCTCACCAGACTTTAGGATTCCTCACAAGGCCCCAGGCCTCCTCACCAGGCCCCAGGCCTCCTCACCAGATCTTAGGCCTCCTCCACAGGCCCCATCACCAGGCCCCTGGCCTCCTCACCAGACTTCAGGACTCCGTGTCAGACCCCCAGGCCTCCTCACCAGGCCCCTGGCCTCCTCACCAGACTGTAGGACTCCTCACCAGGCGCCAGGCCTCCTCACCAGACTTTAGGACACATCAGATGCCAGGCCTCCTTACCAGGCCCCAGGCCTCCTCACCAGACCCCAGGCCTCGTCACCAGTCCCCAGGCCTCGTCACCAGCTCTTAGGACTCCTCACCAGACCCCAGGCCTCCTCACCAGATCTTAGGACTCCTCCCCAGGCCCCATCACCAGGCCACTGGCCTCCTCACCAGGCCCCTGTCCTCCTTACCAGATGTTAGGAATCTTCATCAGATTCCAGGCCTCCTCACCAGACACCAGGCCTCCTCACCAAGTCCCTGGCCTCCTCTACAGGCCCCTGGCCTCCTTACCAGACTTTAGGACTCATCAGATCCCAGGCCTCCTCACCAGACCCCAGGACTCTTCACCAAGCCCCAGGCCTCCTCACCAGACACCAGGCCTCCTCACCAGGCCCCAGGTTTCCTCACCAGAACCCAGGCCCCAGGCCTAGTCCCCAGTCCCCAGGCCTTCTCACCATCCCCAGGCCTCCTCACCAGTCCTTAAGTCTCCTCACCAGACTTTAGGATTCCTCACCAGGCCCCAGGCCTCCTCACCAGGTTTCCTCACTAGATCTTAGGACTCCTCCGCAGGCCCCATCACCAGGCCCCTGGCCTCCTCACCAGACTTTAGGACTCCTCACCAGGCCCCAGGCCTCCTCACCTGATCTTAGGACTTCCCAATGCCCCTGGCATCCTCACCAGGCCCCTGGCACCTTCACCAGACATTAGGACTCCTCCCCAGGCCCCTGGCCTCCTCACCAGGCCAAAGGCCTCCTCACCAGACTTTAGGACTCATCAGACCCTAGGCCTCCTCACCAGACCTTAGGACTCCTCACCAAGCCGCAGGCCTCCTCACCAGACCCCAGGCCTCCTCACCAGGCCCCAGGCCTCCTCAGCAAACCCAGGTTTCCTCACCAGAACCCAGGCCCCAGGCCTCGTCACCAGTCTTCAGGCCTCCTCACCAGTCCTTAAGTCTCCTCACCAGGCCCCAGGCCTCCTCACCAGACTTTAGGATTCCTCACCAGGCCCCTGGCCTCCTCACCAGACTTCAGGACTCCTTATCAGACCCCCAGGCCTCCTCCCCAGTCCTTAAGTCACCTCACCAGGCCTCCTCAGCAGACCGTAAGTCTCCTCACCAAGACCCAGGCCTCCTCACCAGACTTCAGGACTCCTTGTCAGATCCCCAGGCCTCCTCACCAGGCCCCAGGCCTCCTCACCAGATCTTAGGACTCTTCCCAAGGCCCCTGGCCTCCTCACCAGGCCCTTGGCCTCCTCACCAGACATTAGGACTCCTCACCAGGCCCCAGGCCTCATCACCAGATCTTAGGACTTCTCCCCAGGCCCCTGGCCTCCTCACCAGGCCCAAGTCCTCCTCACCAGACTTTAGGATTCATCAGACCCCAGGCCTCCTCACCAAACCCAGGTTTCCTCAGCAGACTTTAGGATTCCTCACGAGGCCCCAGGCCTCCTCACCAGGCCCCAAGCCTCCTCACCAGGTCCCAGGCCTCATCACCAGATCTAAGGACTGCTCCCCAGGCTCCAGCACCAGGCCTCTGGCCTCCTCAGCAGAGTTCAGGACTCCTTGTCAGACGCCCAGTCCTCCTCACCCGGCCCCTGGCCTCCTCACCAGGCCCCTGGCCTCCTCACCAGATCTGAAGACTCTTCCCAAGGCCCCTGGATTCCTCACCAAGCCCCTGGCCTCCTCACCAGACATTAGAACTCCTCACCAGGCCCCAAGCCTCCTCACCAGGCCCCAAGCCTCCTCACCAGATCCCAGGACTCATCACCAGATCTTAGGACTCCTCCCCAGGCCCCTGGCCTCCTCACCAGGCCCCAGGCCTCCTCACCAGACTTTAGGACTCCTCACCAAGCCCCAGGCCTCCTCACCAGGCTCCAGGCCTCCTCGCCAGGCCCAGGTTTCCTCACCAGATCCCAGGCCCTGTCACCAGTCTCCAGGCCTCCTCACCATCCCCAGGCCTCCTCACCAGTCCGTAAGTCTCCTCACCAGGCCGCAGGCCACCTCACCAGACTTCAGGACTCCTTGTCAGACCCCCAGGCCTCCTCACCAGGCTCCTGACCTCCTCACCAGACTTTAGGACTCCTCACCAGGCCTCCTCACCTACTCTTAGGTCTCTTCTCAAGGCCCCTGGCCTCCTCACCAGGCCCCAGGCCTCCTCACCAGATCTTAGGACTCCTCCCCAGGCCCCATCACTAGGCCCCTAGCCTCCTCACCAGTCCCCAGGACTCCTCACCAGACTTTAGGACTCATCAGACCCCAGGCCTCCTCACCAGACCTTAGGACTCCTCACCAAGCCCCAGGCCTCCTCATCAGGCTCCAGTCCTCCTCACCAGGCCCAGTTTCCTCACCAGAATCCAGGCCCTAGGCCCTGTCACCAGTCTCCAGGCCTCCTCACCATCCCCAGGCCTCCTCACCAGTCCTTAAGTCTCCTCACCAGGCTGCAGGCCTCCTCACCAGACTTTAGGATTCCTCACCAGGCCCCAGGCCTCCTCACCAGATCTTAGGACTCCTCCCCAGACCCCATCACCAGGCCCCTGGCCTCCTCACCAGACTTCAGGACTCCTTGTCAGACCCCCAGGCCTCCTCACCAGGCTCCTGACCTCCTCACCAGACTTTAGGACTCCTCACCAGGCCCCAGGCCTCCTCACCTTCTCTTAGGTCTCTTCTCAAGGCCCCTGGCCTCCTCACCAGGCCCCAGGCCTCCTCACCAGATCTTAGGACTTCTCCCCAGGCCCCATCACCAGGCCCCTGGCCTCCTCACCAGACTTCAGGAATCCTTATCAGACCCCCAGGCCTCCTCACCAGTCCTTAAGATCCTCACCAGGCCCCAGGCCTCCTCACCAGACCTTAGGTCTCCTTACCAGGCCCCAGGCCTCCTCACCCGATCTCAGGACTCCTCACCAGGCCCCAGGTCTCCTCACCAGTCCTTAGGACACCTCACCAGGCCCCAGGCCTCCTCACCAGATCTTAGGACTCCTCCCCAGGCCCCATCATCAGGCCCCTGGCTTCCTCACCAGGGCCCTGGCCTCCTCACCAGACTTTAGGACTCCTCACCAGGCCCCAGGCCTCATCACCAGATCTTAGGACTCCTCCCCAAGCCCCTGGCCTCCTAACCAGGCCCCAGGCCTCCTCACCAGACTTTAGGAATCATCAGACCCCAGGCCTCCTCACCAGACCTTAGGACTCCTCACTAAGCCCCAGGCCTCCTCACCAGACCCCAGGCCTCCTCACCAGACCCCAGGCCTTCGGACCAAACCCAGGTTTCCTCAACAGAACCCAGGACCCAGGCCTCATCACCAGTCCCCAGGCCGCCTCACCATCTCCAGTCCTCCTCACCAGTCCTTAAGTCTCCTCACCAGGCACCAGGTCTCCTCACCAGACTTTAGGATTCCTCACCAGGGCCCAGGCCTCCTCACCAGGCCCCAGGCCTCCTCACCAGATCTTAGGACTCCTCCCCAGGCCCCATCACCAGGCCCCTGGCCTCCTCGCCAGATTTCAGGACTCCTTGACAGACCCCCAGGCCTCCTCACCAGTCCTTAAGTCTCCTCACCCGACCTCCTCACCAGACCTTAAGTCTCCTCACCAGGCCCCAGGCCTCCTCACCAGTCCTTAGGTCTCCTCACCAGGCTCCAGGCCCCTGGCCTCCTCACCAGGCCCCAGTCCCCTGACCATTCACCAGACTTTAGGACTCCTCATCAGACCCCTGGTCCTCCTCACCAAATCCCAGGCCTCCTCACCAAACATTAGGACTCATCAGACCCGAGGCCTCCTCACCAGTCCCCAGGCCTCCTCATCAGTCCTTAGGACTCCTCACCAGGCCCCAGGCCTCCTCACCAGGCCCCAGGCCCCTGGCCTCCACACCAGACTTTAGGAGTCCTCACCAGGCACCCTTACCATAGAAACATAGAAGATAGGAGCAGCAGTAGGCCATTCGGCCCCTCGAGCCTGCTCCGCCATTCGATGAGATCATGGCTGATCATCCAAACTCAGTACCCTGTACCTGCCTTCTCCCCATATCCCTTGATACCTTTAGCTTTAAGAAATATATCTAACTCATTCTTGAATATATTTAATGACTTGGCCTCAACTACCTTCTGTGGTAGAGAATTCCACAGGTTCACCACTCTCTGGGTGAAGAAATTCTTCCTAATTTCTGTCCTAAAATGGTGGCATAGTGGTTAGCACTGTTGCCTCACAGCGCCAGGGACCCGGGTTCGAATCCGGCCCGGGTGACTGTCTGTGTGGCGTTTGCACATTCTCCCCGTGTTTGCGTGGGTTTCCTCCGGGTGCTACGTTTTCCTCCCACAGTCCAAAGATGTGCGGGTTAGGTTGATTTGGCTATGATAAATTGACCCTTAGAGTTAGGGGGATTAAATACGTGGGGTTATGGGGATAGGGTGGGATATGTGTCGGTGCAGGCTCGATGGGCTGAAATGGCCTCTATCTGCATTGTGGGGATTCTGTGATTTTTTTTTAAATGGCTTACCCGTTATCCTTAGATTATGACCCCTGGTTCTGGACTCCCCGATCATCGGGAACATTCTTCCTGCATCTAGTTTGTCCAGACCTGTCAGAATTTTATATGTTTCGATGAGATCCCCTCTCATTCTTCTATACTCCAGCGAGTATAAGCCCAATCGACCCAATCTCTCCTCATATGTCATTCCTGCCATCCCAGGTATCAGCCTTGTGAATCTTCGCTGAACTCCTTCCATGGCAAGAACATCCTTCCTCAGATAAGGCGACCAAAACTGCACACAGTACTCAAGGTGTGGTCTCACCAAGGCCCTGTACAACTGCAGCAGGACATTCCTGTTCCTATACTCAAACCCTTTCGCTCTGAAGGCCAACATACCATTTGCCTTCTTCACCGCCTGCTGCACCTGCATGCTTACTTTCAGCGATTGGTGCACAAGGACACCCAGGTCTCGTTGCACTTCCCCTTCTCCCAATCTATTGCCATTCAGATAATAGTCTGCCTTTCTGTTTTTGACACCAAAGTGGATAACCTCGCATTTATCCACGTTATATTGCATCTGCCATGCTTCTGCCCACTCACCCAACCTGTCCAAATCATCCTGGAGTTTCTCGGTATCCTCCTCACAGCACACACTCCCACCCAGCTTTATGTCATCTGCAAACTTGGAGATATTACATTTAGTTCCCTTATCTAGATCATTAATGTATATTGTGAATAGCTGGGGTCCAAGGACCGATCCCTACTAGTCACTGCTTGCCACTCGGAAAAAGACCCATTAATTCCTACTCTCTGCTTTCTGTCCACCAACCAGTTCTCTATCCAAGTCAATACCTTGCCCCCAATCCCATGTGCCTTAACTTTACACGCTAATCTCTGATGCGGGACCTTATCAAAAGCCTTTTGAAAGTCCAAATACACCACGTCTACTGGTTCTCCCTTATCTATTTTCCTAGTTACATCCTCAAAAACCAGATCTTAGGACTCCTCCCCTGGCTCCTCACCAGGCCCCAGGCTCCAGGCCTCCTCATCAGACTCCAGGCCTCCTCACCAGTCCCCAGGCTTCCTCACCAGTCCTTAGGACTCCTCACCAGGCCCCAGGCCTCCTCACCAGATCTTAGGACACCTCCCCAGGCCGCCTCACAAGTCCTTAAGTCACCTCACCAGGCCCCAGGCCTCCTCACCAGACTTTAGGACTCCTCAACAGGCCCCAGGCCTCCTCACCAGGCCCCATCCCCGGGCCTACTCACCAGACCCTAGGGGGTAAAAATTCAGTTGGTTGCGCCTCCCGTTAGCGCCTTAAGAGGGCGCTAATGGGGTGCAAAGCCGCTAACGCCCGGGCGCAGCGATGTTTGCGCCGCTCGGGAACTTAACTTGACATTGTGCGGCGGCGCTAAAACTTACCGCTGCGACCACCTGCGCGCACAGATTGTGACGTCATTCCATGGTGCAACGCCCTTGTGGCGCCCCGGAGCGGAAATTGAGTGGCGCCCCCTGCCTTACCGCCTGGCGCATCCAACGACCAGAAGACTGGAACGCTATCAATCGCTGTGGGGCTGGGGGGGGCGCTATTTAAAGGGGGCCTCTTCCTGTCTTTTATTGTTGGTGGCATTTTTGAACTACGCATTCTGAGAGAGAGAGGGAGAGACTTCTGGAGAGATTCAACGTTGTGTGAAGGAGTTTTGGGTACTGAGCAGCACTTTGCAGGTTCATTTTGACTTGCCATTCCTTGTATCGATTTAGCAGAGACTGTGGGAGCTGCACTCTGAGCTCTTTGCCTGGTACTCTCCATTGTTCTTTCCAACACATTTGATGTGCAAGTCTCTCCAGGCCGAGATTCAAGGCTGCAATGAACAGGATGTGGATGGAAAGCAAGATTAACCATCCCCTTTAAGAAATGGCCCGTGCCATTGTGTGTGTGTTCCATTGCTGACTGACATTACATGAGCTTCGCCAGCGCTCTGAGGTAGTGCCTCACTCCTTGGCCTTTGCGCCTTAAGACAGGTGTGCAGCGCCTGCTTTAGCGCTCCACTCACCTCCCGGGGCGGTAAAAGTGAAGTTTCCAGTCAGTGCCGATAATTAGCGCCAGGCGCTAATATTTGCGTCCAGACGATATTTGCGCCCCAAATGGGGCGCGACCTAATTTCTACCCCTAGGCCTCCTCACCAGACCTTAGGCTCCTCACCAGGCCTTAGGCCTGCTCACCATACCACAGGCCTCCTCACCATACCACAGGCCTCCTCAACATACCCCAGGCCGCCTCACCAGGCCTTAGGCCCCCTCATCAGACCCCAGGTCCCCTCATCAGACCCCAGGCCTCCTCAGTAGGCCCCAGACCTCCTCAGCAATCCTTAGGACTCCTCACCAGGCCCCAGGCCTCCTCACCAGATCTTAGGACTCCTCCCCAGGGCTCAACACCAGGCCCCTGGCCTCCTCACCAGGCCCCTGGCCTCCTCACCAGACTTTAGGACTTCTCACCAGGCCCCAGGCCGCCTCACCATATCTTAGGACTCCTCCCCAGGCCCCAAGCCCCTGGCCTCCTCACCAGGCCGCAGACTCCTGGCCTCCTCACCAGACTTTAGGACTCCTCACCAGTCACCAGGCCTCCTCACCAGTCTCCAGGCCTCCTCACCAGTCACCAGGCCTCCTGACGAGACTTTAGGACCCCTCACCAGGCGCCAGGCCTCCTCACCAGGCACCAGGTCCTCCTCACCAGACTTTAGGACTCATCAGACCCTAGGCCTCCTCACCAGACCTTAGGAGTCCTCACCAAGCCCCAGGCCTCCTCACCAGACCCCAGGCCTCCTCACCAGGCCCCAGGCCTCCTCACCAGGCCCCAGGCCTCCTCAGCAAACCCAGGTTTCCTCACCAGAACCCAGGCCCCAGGCCTCGTCACCAGTCTCCAGGCCTCCTCACCATCCCCAGGCCTCCTCACCAGTCCTTAAGTCTAATCACCAGGCCCAGGCCTCCTCACCAGACATTAGGATTCCTTGTCAGACCTCCAGGCCTCCTCACCAGGCCCCAGACCTCCTCAACAGATCTTAGGACTCTTCCCAAGGCCCCTGGCCTCCTCACCAGGCCCCTGGCTTCCTCACCAGGCCCCAGGCCTCCTCACCAGACTTTAGGACTCATCAAACCCCAGGCCTCCACACCAGATCTTAGGACTCCACACCAAGCCCCAGGCCTCATCACCAGGCCCCAGGCCTCATCACCAGACCCCAGGCCTCCTCACCAGACCCCAGGCCTCCTCACCAAACCCAGGTTTCCTCAGCAGACTTTAGGATTCCTCACCAGGCCCCAGGCCTCCTCACCAGGCCCCATCCCCGGGCCTACTCACCAGACCCTAGGCCTCCTCACCAGACCTTAGGCTCCTCACCAGGCCTTAGGCCTCCTCACCATACCACAGGCCTCCTCAACATACCCCAGGCCGCCTCACCAGGCCTTAGGCCCCCTCATCAGACCCCAGGCCCCCTCATCAGACCCCAGGCCTCCTCAGCAGTACTTAGGACTCCTCACCAGGCCCCAGGCCTCCTCACCAGATCTTAGAACTCCTCCCCAGGCCTCCTCACCAGGCCCCTGGCCTCCTCACCAGACCCCTGGCATCCTCACCAGACTTTAGGACTTCTCACCAGGCCCCATGCCTCCTCAGCATATCTTAGGACTCCTCCCCGGGCCCCATCACCAGGCACAAAGCCCCTGGCCTCCTCACCAGGCCGCAGGCCCCTGGCCTCCTCACCTGACTTTAGGACTACTCACCAGGCCCCAGGCCACCTCACCAGTCTCCAGGCCTCCTCACCAGTCACCAGGCCTCCTCACCAGACTTTAGGACCCCTCACCAGGTGCCAGGCCTCCTCACCAGGCCTCCTCACCAGACTTTAGGACTCATCAGACCCTAGGCTTCCTCACCAGACATTAGGAGTCCTCAACAAGCCCCAGGCCTCCTCACCAGACCCCAGGCCTCCTCACCAGGCCCCAGGCCTCCTCAGCAAACCCAGGTTTCCTCACCAGAACACAGGCCCCAGGCCTTGTCACCAGTCACCAGGCCTCCTCACCAGACTTTAGGACTCCTCACCAGGCCCCAGACCTCCTCACCAGTCCCCAGGCCTCCTCACCAGACTTCAGGACTCCTTGTCAGACCCCCAGGCCTCCTCACCAGGCCCCAGACCTCCTCACCAGATCTTAGGTCTTATCCCCAGGCCCCTGGCCTCCTCACCAGGCCCCAGGCCTCCACACCAGACTTTAGGACTCATCAGACCCCAGGCCTCCTCGCCAGATCTTAGGACTCCTCACCAAGCCCCAGGCCTCATCACCAGACCCCAGGCCTCCTCACCAGATCCCAGGCCTCCTCACCAGACCCCAGGCCTCCTCACCAGACCCCAGGCCTCGTCATCAGTCTCCAGGCCTTCTCACCAAACCCAGGTTTCCTCAGCAGACTTTATGATTCCTCACCAGGCCCCAGTCCTCCTCACCAGGACCCAGGCCTCCTCACCTGATCTTAGGACACCTCCCCAGGCTCCATCACCAGGCCCCTGGCCTCCTCACCAGACTGCAGGACTCCTTGTCAGACCCCCAATCCTCCTCACCAGGCCCCTGGCCTCCTCACCAGGCCCCAGGCCTCCTCACCAGATCGTAGGACTCTCCCCAAGGCCCCTGGCCTCCTCACCAGGCGCCTGGCCCCCGTCCTCCTCACCAGACATTAGGACTCCTCACCAGGCCCCAAGCCTCCTCACCAGGCCCCAGGCCTCCTCACCAGACTAGGACTCATCAGACCCCAGGCCTCCTCACCAGATCCCAGGACTCATCACTAAGCCCCAGGCCTCCTCACTAGGCCCCAGGTCTCCTCACCAAACCCAGGTTTCCTCACCAGAACCCAGGTCCTAGGCGTTGTCACCAGTCTCCAGGCCTCCTCACCATCCCCAGGCCTCCTCACCAGTCCTTAAGTCTCCTCTCTAGGCCCCAGGCCTCCTCACCAGACTTTAGGACTCATCACCAAACCCCAGGCCTCCTCACCAGACCCCAGGCCTCGTCATCAGTCTCCAGGCCTTCTCACCAAACCCAGGTTTCCTCAGCAGACTTTAGGATTCCTCACCAGGCCCCAGGCCTCCTCACCAGATGTTAGGACTCCTCCCCAGGCCCCATCACCAGGCCCCTGGCCTCCACACCAGACTTCAGGACTCCTTGTCAGACCCCCAGGCCTTCTCACCAGTCCTTAAGTCTCCGCACCAGGTCCCGGGCCTGCTCACCAGTCCTTAGGATTCCTTACCAGGCCCCAGGCCTCCTCACCAGATCTTAGGACTCCTCCCAAGACCCCAGGCCTCCTCACCAGGCCCCAGGCCCCTGGCTTACTCACCAGACTTTAGGACACCTCACCAGTCCTTAGGACACCTCACTAGGCCCCAGGCCTCCTCACCAGTCCCCAGGCCTCCTCACCAGATCTTAGGATTCCTCCCCAGGCCCCATGATCGGACCCCAGGCGCCTGGCCTCCTCACCAGACTTTAGGACTCCTCACCAGGCCCCAGGCCTCCTCACCAGATCTTAGGACTCTTCCCAAAGGCCCCAAGCCTCCTCACTAGGCCCCAAGCCTCCTCACCAGGCCCCAAGCCTCCTCACCAGATCCCAGGCCTCATCAGCAGTTCTTAGGACTCCTCCCCAATACCCTGGCCTCCTAACCAGGCCCCAGGCCTCCTCACCAGACTTTAGGACTCATCAGACCCCAGGCCTTCCCCCCAGACCTTAGGACTCCTCACCAATCCCTGCGCCTCCTCACCAGGCCCCAGGCCTCCTCACCAAACCCAGGTTTCCTCACCAGAACCCAGTCCCCAGGCCTCATCACCAGTCCCCAGGCCTCCTCACCATGTCCTTAAGTCTCCTCACCAGGCCCCAGGCCTCCTCACCAGACTTGAGATTCCATACCAGGCCCCAGGCCTCCTCACCAGATCTTAGGACTCCTCCCCAGGCCCCATCACCAGGCCCCTGGCCTCCTCACCAGACTTCAGGACTCCTTGTCAAAGCCACAGGCCTCCTCACCAGGCCCCAGGCCTCCTCACCAGACCTTAAGTCTCCTCAACAGGCCCCAGGCCTCCTCACCAGACCTTAGGACTCCTCCCCAACCCCAGGTCTCCTCACCAGGCCCCAGGCCTCCTCACCAGTCCTTAGGACACCTCACCAGTCCCCAGGCCTCCTCACCAGTCCCCAGGCCTCCTCACCAGATATTAGGATTCCTCCCCAGGCCCCATCATCGGGCCCCAGGCCCCTGGCCTCCTCACCAGGGCCCTGGCCTCCTCGTCTGACTTTAGGAATCGTCAGCAGGCCCCAGGCCTCCTCACCAGATCTTAGGACTCTTCCCAAGGCCCCAAGCCTCCTCACTAGGCCCCAAGCCTCCTCACCAGATCCCATGCCTCATAAGCAGATCTTAGGACTCCTCCCCAAGCCCCTGGCCTCCTAACCAGGCCCCAGGCCTCCTCAGCAGACTTTAGGACTCATCAGACCCCAGGCCTCCTCACCAGACCTTAGGGGGTAAAAATTCACTTGGTTGCGCCTCCCGTTAGCGCCTTAAGAGGGCGCTAATGGGGCATTAAGCCGCTAACGCCCGGGCGCAGCGATGTTTGCGCCGCTCGAGAACTTAACTTGAGATTGTGCAGCGGCGCTAAAACTTACCGCTGCGACCACCTGCGCGCGCAGATAATGACGTCATTCCATGGCGCAACGCCCTTGGGGCGCCCCGGAGCGGAAATTGAGTGGCGCCCCCTGCCTTACCGCCTGGCGCTTCCAACGACCGGAAGACTGGAACGCTATCAATCGGTGTGGGGCTGGGGGGGGCGCTATTTAAAGGGGGCCTCTTCCTGTCTTTTTCTGTGGTCGACATTTATGCACCACTCGTTCTGAGAGAGAGAGAGACTTCTACATTGACTCAACGCTTTGTGAGGTAGTTTTGCCTATTCATCCTAACTTTGTTGCTACTTTAGTTGCTGCACCTCATTACTTTTCTGGCAAAGAGAATATGGGGCTGCACTGATTGGGGGCGTCGTCCTGCTCCAGGTGAATCGGAGGATACCGAGACGCAGACAGAGAGTGGCAATGATGGCCAGACGGAGGAGGGCCATCAGGCGCATGTACAGGAGAGCTTACCCTCCCAGGGTATATCGTGAACAGCTCTCCTACATCCATATGTCCGAGGAGCTGTGTTTGCGAAGGCTGCGATTCAGCAAGGAGGTGGTCACTGAGCTCTGCCACCTGCTGCAGCCAGATCTGCAGCCTCAGCTGAGGTCCAGGACGTCTCTGTCGGTGGCAGTGAAGGTCACAGTGGCTTTGAACTTCTACGCCACAGGCTCATTCCAAGCTGCTGTTGGGGACCTCGCCAATATCTCCCAGTTTGTGGTGCATCGCTGCATCCGGCAGGTCACCAATGCCCTCTTCAGAAGGAGACGAGACTTCATCTCTTTCCCTATGACCTCAGACAAGCAGCGTGACTGTGCTCTGGGCTTTGCGAGGGTAGCGGGCTTCCCCATGGTGCAGGGCGCCATTGACTGCACGCATGTGGCTTTGCGTGCTCCGCGAGAGAATGCAGAGGAATTCAGGAACAGAAAGGGGTTCCATTCCTTGAATGTGCAGTTGGTCTGTGACCACAGACAGGTGATACTCGCTGTCAATGCCCACTATCCGGGCAGCTGCCACGATGCTTTCATCCTGCGCCAGACTACTGTGGCAGAAGTTTTCGAGGCACCGCATCAGCCAGTTGGTTGGCTTCTGGGGGACAAGGGGTACGCATTGAGCACCTGGCTGATGACACCGCTCCGTACGCCAAACACCCCTGCTGAGCTGCGGTACAATGAAAGCCATCAAGCAACCAGGAACATTATTGAGCGCACAATCGGCGTGCTGAAACAACGGTTCCGCTGTCTGGACCATTCCGAAGGAGCCCTGCAGTACTCGCCTGAGCAAGTTTCGAACTTCGTAGTCGTGTGCTGCATGTTGCACAACATGGCAATCCTCAGGACCCAGCCAATGCCACCAGGCCTTGTAGCACCACCAGAGGAGGAGGAAGAGGAGGAAGAGGACGAGGACGATGATCATCAGCAGCACCAAGGCAGGAGGGCGGCCCACAATGGTCAAACTGCAAGGGCCGTCCGTCAACGACTAATAGCAAGCCGCTTCTAGGGCCCCTGCCATTGCTACAAACACTAATCAACCCAGCACGCAACCCCTAAGCCGGCCAAGGCACCAATAATTCCAACCACCAGCCATGTATATTTTGAATACAGAAACTTATTTATTTTACAAACTCTGTGTGTGTCAATTCCTCATGACAAACTCATAGAAATAAACACAAAAAAACAGTCAATAACATAACTGGTTCTCACAACCTGGAGATAATGTCCAAAACACTAAACAAAAGTTGGACCATGAACCTCGGCCTTTAATAAAAAAATGACCAGCATTTTGTCACACCTCCTACTTTTTGCCCTTCGAGGGTGATCTCCTTCCCTTGCGCACTTCCCCCCTTCTAACCCTACTGCTCCTCCGTAATGGGACCTCAGTGGCTGCAGCAAGGCTGATGGAAGGCTGCTGCTCGTCAGACCCTGACACTGCAGATGCCCCTGAAGGACGGCCTCGACCACTTCTGGGCCTGGAGGGCCCGGCTGCAGACTGCACCAACTCTGCATGGGCGGCAGCAGTCTGTCCTACAGGCGGTGGCAAGTGCAGTGGAGAAGTGACAGTGTTGGCAGCAGGAATGCTGTCATCGTGAGAGAGGCCAGCAACTCCCTGCTCGCCCGACACACTGGCACTCCCACGGGGCAGCACTTCAGCATCCGGAGCAATCTGCCGGAGAACAGATTGCTGGCCTGCTACGGCGCGGTGACAGCCCCGGGGACATGTGCACGAACCATCGAGGTTGGCAGCAGTCTGTGCTCGCGTGGCCTCCATCTGAGTCTGTATGAGAGCAGTCAGAGGTGGGATCACGGCAGCCAGTGACTGAATTGCAGCACTAACCGTTCGTGTGGCATCCGCCTGTGCTACAGCGAAGTGCTCCACACTCCTTGCCAGTGACTCAATGCATTCGGGCACCCTTCCCACTGCACCCATGAGCTCAGTGTGCATGCACACCGCCTGGGTGTTCATTTCTGCAATCAGCCGCTCCTCCTCTGCGTCCATTGCAGTAGGAGTGTCTGGCATACTCTCCCTCTGGGGAGAAGGCCCCCGTTCTTCCCTACCCCCCCCCATGGTGTTGCTGCAGCCCACTGGGTCCTGGAGCTTCACCATCATCAGCCCCTTCCCCCCTGCTCCCCTCCGGGGAAGGCGTGTTCCCAGTGTGGGCATGGGCTTCCTCAGGAGAGGGTGGCACTGATGCTCTGGCTTCCTCTTCCTCCTCAGCTGCAGCATCACTCCCAGTGGCAGCTTCAGGGCCCGTCTCCTCAGCTGGTGAATCACCATCTGAAAGCAGGGAGGTACAAGAGTGGCTTTAGCGTGAGGACAGGGTGGCAGTAAGGGAGGAATAAGTGCAGCGAGTTAGCAAGTTGGATTGAAAGTGTCAAAGGCTGGTGTTGTGAGGGACAAGTGGAAGGACAGAGGACAAAAAGGTGATGACCTTACCATTGCTGTCCAGAACGGGGTCGGCGTCTCCAGTGGCGACGGGACCGATCACCCGGCTTGCCACAATCCTGTGGACGTGCTCCTCCAGATCGCTGAGGGGTTGCAGCTGAAGCCGCCCTCCACCTGTCCGTTGCTGCTGTCTCCTATTATGAGCCAGCTTAGCCTGCAAGAAAAAGGACAGCATCTGAGTAAATATACAGCCATGGTCTTGCCTGATGTGCCTCCCATAGGTGAATAGCCCTTACTGTATACAGCCATGGTCTTGCCTCATGTGCCTCCCATAGGTGAATAGCCCTTACTGTATACAGCCATGGTCTTGCCTGATGTGCCTCCCATAGGTGAATAGCCCTTACTGTATGCAAAGTGTGGAATGTGTTTGATGAAAGGGCCATAGGTGTTGGATGAGTGTTGTCATTGGGGTTTTAAGACCTTCTGGCCATAGAGTGAGGTTGAGATGGAGGGATGGAGAGGTATTGAGAAAAAGCCACTCACCCTGACGACCCGAGTGAGGTCGTTGAACTTTTTGCGGCATTGAGTATGGGTCCTGGGCACCATGCTCCTGGAGGAGACGCTCTGAGCCACCTCCCTCCACACTCTTCTGAACTCGCGTGGCAAAGGCCTCCTGCCACTCTCAGGGAACAGCATACATCATCTGCGCTCCACTGCGCCAACCAGAGCATCCAAGGCCCGCTCGGTGAAGCGATGAGCGCGTTCTCTCACCCTCTCCATGCTTGGCAGCAAAATGGATTCACAGGTCTCTCCAGGCTGAGATTCAAGGCTGCAATGAGCAGGGTGTGGCTGGGGAGCAAGTGGCCCCCCCCCCCGCTTTAAGAAGTGTCCGGCGCCAGTGTGTCTGTGTTCCCTCGCTAACTGGCAGCAGCTGCGCTGCGCTCGCGCGCTGAGTTAGCGCCTCACTCCTTGGCCTTTGCGCCTTAAGACAGGTGTGCAGCGCCTGCTTTAGCGCTCCACTCACCTCCCGGGGCGGTAAAAGTGATGTTTCCTGTCAGTGCCAATAATTAGCGCCAGGCGCTAATATTTGCGTCCGGACGATATTTGCGCCCCAAATGGGGCGCGACCTAATTTCTACCCCTGGGACTCTTCACTAGACCCCAGGCCTCCTCACCAGGCCCCAGGCCTCCTCACCAAACCCAGGTTTCCTCACCAGAACCCAGGCCCCAGGCCTCATCACCAGTCCCCAGGACTCCTCACGATCCCCAGGCCTCCTCACCATGTCCTTAAGTCTCCTCACCAGGCCCCAGGCCTGCTCACCAGACTTTAGGATTCCTCACCAGGCCCCAGGCCTCCTCACCAGATCTTAGGACTCCTCCCCAGGCCCCATCACCAGGCACCTGGCCTCCTCACCAGACTTCAGGACTCCTTGTCAAACCCGCAGGCCTCCTCACCAGGCCCCAGGCCTCCTCACCATCCCCAGGCCTCCTCACCAGTCCTTAAGTCTCCTCACCAGGCCCCAGGCCTCCTCACCAGACTTTAGGATTCCTCACCAGGCCCCCTCACCAGATGTTAGGACTCCTCCCCAGGACCCTTCACCAGGCCCCTGGCCTCCTCACCAGACTTCAGGTCTCCTTGTCAGACCCCCAGGCCTCCTCACCAGACCTTAAGTCTCCTCACCAGGCCCCAGACCTCCTCACCAGACCTTAGGATTCCTCATCAGGCCCCAGACCTCCTCATTTGTCCCCAGGCCTCCTCACCAGTCCTTAGGTCTCCTCACCAGGCCCCAGGCCTCCTCACCAGATCTTAGGACTCAACCCCAGGCCCCAGGCCTCCTAACCAGGCCCCACGCCCCTGGCTTACTCACCAGATCTTAGGAATCTTCCCAAGGCCCCTGTCATCCTCACCAGACATTAGGACTCCTCACCAGGCCCCAAGCCTCCTCACCAGATCTCAGGCCTCATCACCTGATCTTAGGACTCCTCCCCAGGCCCATTGGCCTCCTCACCAGGCCCCAGGCCTCCTCACCAGACTTTAGGACTCATCAGATCACAGGCCTCCTCACCAGACCTTAGGACTCCTCACCAAGCCCAGGCCTCCTCACCAGACCCCAGGCCTCCTCACCAGACCCCAGACCTCCTCACCAGGCCCCAGGCCTCCTCACCAAACTCAGGTTTCCTCTCCAGTCCCCAGGCCTCCTCACCATCCCCAGTCCTCCTCACCAGTCCTTAATCTCCTCACCAGGCCTCCTCACCAGGCTTTAGGATTCATCACCAGGCCCCAGTCCTCCTCACCAGATCTTAGGACTCCTCCCCAGGCCCCATCAGCAGGGCCCTGGCCTCCTCACCATTTTTCAGGACTCCTTGACAGACCCCCAGGCCTCCTCTCCAGTCCTTAAGTCTCCTCACCAGGCCTCAAGTCTCCTCACCAGGCCTCAAGTCTCCTCACCAGGCCCCAGGCCTCCTCACCAGTCCTTAGGTCTCCTCACCAGGCCCGAGGCCTCCTCACCAGATCTTAGGACTCCTCCCAAGGCCCCAGGCCTCCTCACCTGGCCACAGGCCCCTGGCTTCCTCACCAGACTTTAGGACTCCTCACCAGGCCCCAGGCCTCCTCACCAGTCCCCAGGCCTCCTCACCAGTCCCCAGGCCTCCTCACCATACCCCAGGCCTCCTCACCTGTCCCCAGGCCTCCTCACCAGATGTTAGGACTCCTCACCAGAACCCAGCCCTCCTCATCAGATCTTAGGACTCCTCCCCAGGCCCCTGGCTTCCTTACCAGGCCCCAGGCCTCCTCACCAAACTTTAGGATTCCTCACCAGGCCCCAGGCCTCCTCACCAGACCCCAGGCCTCCTCACCTGTCCCCAGGCCTCCTCACCAGATTTTAGGACTCCTCCCCAGGCCCCTGGCCTCCTTACCAGGCCCCAGGCCTCCTCGCCAAACTTTAGTACTCCTCACCAAGCCCCATGCCTCGTCACCAGACCCCCTCACCAGGACCCAGGCCTCCTTACCATCCCCAGACCTCCTCACCAGTCCTTAAGTCTCCCCACCAGGCCCCAGGCCTCCTCACCAGACTTCAGGATTCCTCACCAGGCCCCAGGCCTC